>VDFB02097782.1:0-17071 GCA_007258455.2 Sequoia sempervirens
AAGGCAACCCGGCATGCAATCTCATAATTAAGATTGCCGCTCCATTTATTGTTCATGTGCTCAGCCACTCCATTTTCTGTGGAGTCCTTGGAACTATTTTCTGCCTACGAATACCATTAGAGGAACAATAATCTTCAAACTCTTTACTGCAATACTCACCACCATTATTAGATCTGAGACATTTTATCTTTTTACCTGTCTCATTCTCAACCAAGCTTCTCCATTTTTTAAAAGTTTCAAATACATCAGATTTCTGCCTAAGAAAATAAATCTATACCTTCCTAGTTGCATCATCAATGAATGTAACATAATACACAGAGCCACCGAGAGAAGATACCTGAGCTCGTCCCCATACATCTGTATGCACAAGCTCCAATTTCTCATCTTTCTTTTTCTTCCCATCCTTGAGAAAACTAACTCTCTTTTATTTTCCATAGACACAACTTTCACAGAAATCCATATTAACACATTTTAGACCTGGTAAAACATTAGTTGAATGAAGTATTTTCATACCTTTTACACTCATATGCCCAAGTCTATTATGCCATAGTGCTGATTCAAAGTCCACAGCAATTGTATGATCTTCTACTTGCTTAACTGCAGCAATTGTTCCTGAACATTGACCCTTTTCTGTAACAATTAAAGTAGAAGGAACAGTATGTCATGTACAAAGATATAAGGTGCCTACTTTCACACCTTTTGCTACTACTAAGGCACCCTTTGTGACCTTCCAATTTTTATCATTAAATGTAACAACACAACCTTCATCATCTAGTTGCCCTGCTAAAATTAAATTTTTGCTTAACTTTGGAACATGCCTTACCTCACGTAGTAGCCAATGATTATGATTCTACAATTTAATCTTGATTCTTCCCTTTCCAACAATCTAACAGGGTTCGTCATCTCCTAAATAAACCAACGCAAAATACCCTTGGACATAATCAAGAAAATAACTTCTATGGGGGGTAGCATGAAATGAAGCCCCTGAATCTAATACCCAAGAATCATCAGTATTATCAAGGGAAAGAATCAAAGCATCCTCATCAAATTTATTACTTACCACATTTGCCTCTTTACTTCCTTCCTTGTTGTCTCCATCTTTATTTTTCTGAGACCGGCAATCTTTCTTCAAATGACCTAGCACCCGCATGCAAAGTCCCTCTTATCTGGATTGGGACCTTTTGTCCTTTGATTTTCCGTGACTTCCCGATTTCTAGAATTGTTTCCCTCTCTTTTTTTCTGCCCTACTTTCTACATTCAAAACACTCCGATGTGGATGTTCCACCTAAGCTTTTCTATGAATTTCCTCGCTCAAAATAGCACCAACAACATCATCAAACTTCAATATATTCGAACCAGAAACAGAATTGCTAACAGCTATTACCAAGCTATTCAAGCTTTCAGGCAAAGAACACAGAACCAAAAGAGCCCTAACTTCTTCATCAAAATTTACTTTTAGAGAGGTTAATTGACTGGTGACCGTATTAAACTCATTCAAATGATCAGTAACTGACCCACCTTCTACCATTTTCATATTAAATAAACACTTCATAAGAAATACCTTATTCGAAGCGGAAGGATTTTCATATAACTTTGCTAGGGTTTCCATCAAATATTGAGTTGTCTTTGCTACTATAATATTGAATGCCACTGATTGTGCCAGGCATAAACGAACATTGCCAAGAGCCTTTCTATCCAAGATCTCCTAGTCCTCATCTGACATTGCTGCAGGTTTCCTGGCTTTCCCTTCCAATGGCCACCATAAATCCTTCTGATAGAGATAGTCCTCCATCTGCATCTTCCATAACTGATAGTTCTACCCATTAAACTTCTCAACCTTCTTACCCTCATCTTCCATTGCTCCCACTCAACCGTGAGACTCCCACTCAACCGCGAGACCTTCACATAGACGATAATAAAAACACAACTTGCTCTGATACCACTTGTTAGGGTTAGAGATGGCAGACATCTAACAATTAAATGTATATTTAAATAATAAACAGAGAAACTAAAATATACACATAATAAATCATAACACAGAGAATTTAACGTGGTTCACCCAATCTGGGCTACATCCACCAAACCATAGCCATCCAATACTTTTATTATCCAGTGCAAAACCTATTACAATCTTGCGAATAATCACATTTTTTTCATACTGTAACCCCCATCCCAACCCCTTTTAACAAGCTTTTAGAAGCTTCCAAAATTAGGGTTTTACAATGTCGGTTTTCTTTCTTTTTCGGAGATTTTTCCTTTTTCGCTGACAACGCCATATACCAATAGCCTTGGTGTCATAGATCCCAAAACTCAAGGACTTTTCTTTACTACAAAATGGATTGTTTGAGCTACTAATGTAGATGAACCATGGAAGATTTTAGTTTGTCATCAAATCATGAAAGTTTTAGTAAAAGCAATGTGGAAAGTATCCAATTGGTTGGATAAGATATTAATGTCTCCCTTCTTTAAAATTAGAGATTCCTTTCCTCTTTAGTCTATTTGTAAATCTTGGCAAAATGTTTGTCACTTCTTAAACTAGAACAATTCTTCCTTACAACATGGTTTTACTTTTGCCTCAACTTCAATCTGGTGGAATAAAATTATTAATTATCATAATCAACCACTTTCTATTAGATTCCCAAGGAATGCTTATTATTTGTTTAAAAAGGGAATCCATAAATTCAAAGATATTTTGGATTTTAACACATTTGATTTGGCCTCTTAGTAATATCTCAAGGAGCGTTATGGGTTAGGTGATAAATATAAACATTTTTTTATCTTTTTGCAACCCTTAGTTTGTTCAAATATTTTTCTCTAAAGAAGATTTATTCTCGTATCCTTCATAGATGGTCTCTTGTTCCTTGTCTTAATCAAAAGTGGAAATGTAGATTTAATTCCAAAATTTGGAGCAAATTGAGCACTCAAATATGAAAATTGAAAGCTGATTTTGATACAAAAGTGTTGTCTTGGAAAATTTTACATCAATTGCAAGCTATCAATTGGAGATAGATTGAAATGTATAATAGTTAATCTAGCTAATTTCCCTTATTGATTATGTATTAAATATTTGAAGCATATATTTTTGAAATTCACTTATGTTAAGAAATAATGGACATCTATTTTTAAAAAAATTGCTATTCTCTATAATGAGTTAAACTAGAAAGAAGTTATCTTTGGTTTTAGTATGCAAAACAATGCTATTGATGATTCTATTAAACAAGTTATTCTAAATCATATTTGGAAAGCTAGATGTTCAACTATGTTCTCCAAAAATATTAGCAAGCAAGTGCAATTTTAAGGATTTTCTCTGACATCCTTCTTCAGGTAGATTTTTTAATTTCACAACAACAAGTTTTATGTAAAAATAATTCAAAGATAATGGTTCAACTTCAGTAAATTAAAGATCAAATTTTAGAGTTGTAATTTGATAACAAGTTTTATCAAAGTATAATTATATAGTATATGAAATGATTGCTCCTTTCAGCCTTCCTATGGTTGATTTTTACTTATGGTTTGTTAATATTTGTATCTTTCAATTACTTGTTGGTAGCTCTTTTTCTTTGTAAACTTCTTTGATTCAATAAGAAAAACTTTAATGGTTATCAAACCATAAAATTTTGACATCTAATATTTATATTAAAAAATTAACCTGTTATGATATATTGAGAATTGTGTGGTTAGTGAATACTAACATTAAATGCAATACATATATTATTTAGTTAATGAAATGTTAACCAAAAAAATAGCAAAATTAAATTGATTGTAGTCCTATTGGAGGGTCATTTTTGTTTACCAAACTGAGACTATGTAGGATCAGAGGAGTGGATTGCATGAAAGATGAGACTTCAATTATCCTTAGGCTTTAGTCATTGAAAGACTAGGTTGTCATAAACCTGAGTAGATATTTTGAATACCTATCAGATCTTAGAGACTGCATGGAGACTATGAGATCTACATATGAATGTATGCCTAGTCAAAATAGTATAAACATTGAAATATGAATGGGTTTTATTTCCTCTTTCTATCACACCATCACCTGTTATAGAAAGAGTATGCCTTGAGGAGGCCATAGTGGGGAATGATTGTTTACGATGCCAATTGAGAGACTCAAATTGCTTTTAAACTATACACATTACATACATAGGGTTTCATAGATTTGTAATAGAGGAAAGCTCAAAGGAGGTTACTTATATGGATAAAACCTAAAAATAAAACACTCATAGTGAGCCCACAAGAAATGGCATACAACCCTATGAAGGTGGTCATTGCTAGAGTAGAGAAGGGGCCACAAGTGTGTTGTGCAAGTTGTGTGGGCCTTTTTAGGTGTTGATACATTGAACAATGTGAAGATCATGAGTGGGATTAGGAAGTTCTCAAAAGAGGTGGATATTTAACATATCTAAAAAACCACAAATAGTTAATGGTTATAATACCTAGGCTAGGAAAGGGTAAAATGCTAGTATATGCCAAGATGTTACCCACCTCGTATGAAGAGAAGAGCATGTATAACCCCACAGAAAAAGCAAGTCAAGAATGCCTTGTGGACAGGATTAGTGGATTGATAGAATCTACAAAAAAATGTAGGATGGTAGGAAGCCAATAAAGGTTATAAATCACCCAAAAAAAACTTATAATGAACATGTTGGCTAGTGATATTATCACACCAAAAAGTGAATTCCTAAACAATTATTGATGGATGCCTCTTAAAAGACTTGTAATTGCAAACAACCCCTACAAAAAATAACATCACACAAACTATAAATAGGTTGAATATGCCACAAAGATTTTGCAAAGAAAGCAATTTTCAATCAAAAAGTGCAAAAAGATAGAGGACAATTTTGTCCCTTTTCTTATAAACAAAATTTTTAACTTCTTTTTTCATATAGATTTTTACAATACCACTAAGTAAAATGACCAAAAATTGCGAACAATGATTTTTTTCTATTAGGATAAAGTCTGAAAGGGCTAAAACCTATTTACAAAACAAGCATAGAGGTAGAAGATAGGTGACTCGCAGAAAATGAATAGCTAAAAAAGAAGAGCGAGACTCACCAACAACGGGCCTAGAAGAACAAAAACTAGCCATACTTTTGACCAAAGAATGAAACTAGAAAACAAAGACTAGTAGCAAGAGATAGAAGCAACAACAAGAAAGAAAACCAACACAAAAACTACCACCCTATAGAAATAAGGTAAAACCAATGAAATCCTTTAGCTTAAACACTGAACTAGGGGTTGTAACACCCGCAACAACACCATAATTTTCTTCATGGAAAAAAACATAAACCAAAGGGAAAAAGGAATCTCTTTCCACAAAAAGTCCCACCTTACCAACAAACCCAAGCTCCACCTATAGAGGAGCACACACCACTTCAATGAGAGTTATAAAAGAGAGAGCCAACAAGAGGAAAGAAATCCTCCCAACACACCCACAAAATAGATCTCCACCTCCATAGGAGAACCAAACATAGCGGCCAACAAAGGAGAAAATAAACCAACTTAAGGGACAAGAAAAACTCCCTTAAGTGCCATGACAACCCAACCAAAATGTGAAAAGCACAAAGTTAGAAGAACACCATCATGAGGATGAGGATTAGCACCACCCTTAGAAAGAGTAAAAACACTCCTCTACAAAAAAAACCCAACTCAACCCCCATGGGGGTAGAAAACAAAGAGTTGACAAAGGAAACACCACAAAACTTAACAAAACCTAGAACCACCAAGGCTGGAAAAAAGAAAAAAATCCCACTACATCACTCTAGTAGTGACAAACATAGTAAAATAATACCTCCTCCATAGGAAAAAAACCTAGAACCTCTAAGGAAATAGAGAAAGAGCCCTACTTCATAACTAAGGAGAAACCACAGAATCAATCGCAGCCCAGAGGGGCAAAAGAACATAGTCAATAATCACCTCCTTGAGGCACCAAAGAAATCCCAAACAAGGAGGCAAAGAAACTAACCTCCACCAAAAATAACCTCTAAAGGTAAAATAAATCCAACCAAAGTAACAAAGTCATCAAAGGCTCCCAATAATATTCAAAGCAACTAGAGCTACAAAATAGCCATTGAGAGCTTAAAAGCTAGTAGGACAAAAAGAAAACTCTCCACCACTTTCACTAGTGCCCCCTCCACCTTAATAGGATGTGTTTCTACCTCAAAAGGACATGAAAGAAGGAAGAGATAAAGCTACCCATAAAGTAGGGCTAAAAGACAACCCAAGAGCATAGAGATATCTTGAAGAAGAGGATAAATCTCACACAAAGTAAGTGTCAAGTGCGTGAGAAAGTGGCAAGTATGCATACAATAAGTGTCTCAAACAATGAGGACACATGTCTCAACCATATGAAGTGAGATAAAATTATAGAATTCCTAAGTAAACTTAAGCTAATTGTGAATAGGTCAATCCTAGAAAGGTGATTAGCTAGGTATTTTTATAATGACTCTATTTACACTAGCAATTCCAAGTTCTACCTATTGATCATTAAAGCTTGCGCTTCTCTAAACAACCTTATGGGAAATTCAACGAGTGGGGAACCAATTTACACCTAACTGAATGACCTTCAATATTTTTATAGAAAGTCAGCTCTTGTTTGTGTTTTGGGGAAAAGGGTAGAAAGAAATGTGAATAAAAAATAAAGATGGTGATGCATCAAAGCTTTTACAACACTTTCAAACCTTAACTATTCCTTATAACTGATATGATAGACACATAATGTCGTAAACCCTTCATTGTTGGGAAGAGAATGAGCAGAAAAGGATAAAGAAAGAATAGTGCAATCTTTCAAATATCCCCATGGGAAGCATCCATTAAGGTCAAATTAGACATAAGAAAACTCTAAAGATTAACATAAATATTCCAAAATTTATAAAATCTTTCCTTTTTTAAGACATAAAATGAAAAATGGCATACCTTTTATAGAAAATGGAAGAGTCCAAGTGACATGATCCAATTTTAGAAAGATAACATTAAATATCTAGAAGCTTAAAAACATGTGAATTAATTACCAAACTATCAACTCAAAATTTTTAACACAATGTCTTTAATATGAATGAAGTATAAAAAATAAATTTGACAAAGGCCATAGCATGCACAATTTCAAAGATTTCTCCCAAATAGATCAAGCTTCTATGATATATAAAATAAAAACAAAGGTCTGATGCCAATCCATTGATAGTTTGAAATAAATATAACATGCCACAGATAAATAAGTAGCATTATGTAAAGACCCTCCTACTTCTAAAAAGATAGAACTCCCTAAAACAGTGTCTATTATCTTTGAAATGATTTTCCAAGCCATAGTTTCCAACGTTTACTTTGAGCCAATGTAGCCTTAAATTAAAGCTTGAATATTCAAAAACATTTAATGAGATCCTTAAGAAGTGAAAATATAGGACATTCCTTAAAAGCATACACTAAGTCAAAGGGTTTTTGATTCAACTATCATGTTTAGTCTTTGTTTTGATATGTTCATTTTAACTTCAAGCTCATGGTGTTTGATGTTGAATATATTTGGCAACTTTTTGTGAAGATAAAGTACACCCTAGGGACAGACACTTCTTCCTAGGTGAGCTTACCTCATGCCTTGAAGGGATGATTTTACATGCAACAAATGGCTCAGAGGCTTTTTATGCTCAGCCATAAGTCAAACTTGGTAAGTAACTTCTCAGAAGTAAATTCTGATGCACCACTTTAGAGTATGATTTGGATAAAGGGGTATCTTCTAAAATATTTGGTTCTTAGTCATGTTGTAGGATTATTATTTTTGGATGTCTATACATGCATCGATTCACTCAATTAAGAGGCCTCCCAACCCTTGCGGGTGTTAACATATCACATGGATACTAGGGGAGACATTAATTAGTATAGAACATCAACACTCGGTGGGTGAGAAATTTCCTCACACCCACAATAATATATATAGAAGACCAAAACAAATTCTTGCTTGGGTTGCCTTTGATTTCTCTAACACACGATGTGTCTCAAAAGGCAGGCCCTCTAAAGGTATACTTTGAAGTAAAAAGTGTAAAAATCAAGATGATTTTCGTCACCCAAGATCACCAAAAGGTGCGAGGGGAGAGGATAGTCACCTAGTTTTCCAAACAAAAAATACATAGAATACAATCCGTTGTAATGTTCTTTTTAAGCACCTCGAGCTGTGCTATCCATAAAATATAAAATAAGTTGTGTTCAAGATAGCAATGGATCTTTTTAAAGCACCCAATAAAAGTGTTTTGGATATCAATCAATGAGATAACAAAGGTGAAAAATAAAATTGATTTATTCATTTTAAGCCAAAAACTAAGTGTTTTTTCTAAACCTTGTCTTAATGATCAACAAAGTAAATCAAGCATTCACCAACAAATTGAAATCATTTGGTCAACAAAAAAAAATTAGAGCACCAAAATTGAAATGTTCATTTGTGGGGTTCTTTTTATGCACCAATTTAAAGTTTTCTAACTATGAAAGCTTCAAAAAATTCATTTTAGGGAACCAATTGAAAGTATTTGGACTATGGGGTTCTTTTTATGCACCAATTTAAAGTTTTTTAACTATGAAAGCTTCAAAAAAATCATTTTAGAGCACCAATTGAAAGCATTTAGATTGTGGGGTTCTTTTTATGCACCAATTTAAAGCTTTCTAACTATGAAAGCTTCGAAAAAATCATTTTACAGTACCAATTGAAAGCATTTGGATTGTGGGGTTCTTTTTATGCACCAATTTAAAGTTTTCTAACTATGAAAGCTTCAAAAAAATCATTTTAAAGCACTAATTAAAAGCATTTGGATTGTAGGGTTCTTTTTATGCACTAATTTAAATTTTTCTAACTATGAAAGCTTCAAAAAGTTTATTTTAGAGCACCAATTGAAAGCATTTGGATTGTGGGGTTCTTTTTATGCACCAATTTAAAATTTTCTAACTATGAAAGCTTCAAAAAAATCATTTTAGAGCACCAATTGAAAGTGTTTTTTCTAAGTTTAGAAAAAAAAGCTTTGAAAAGTTTTGGAACTTCGACTATCTTCCTTCTCCGTAATAAACGTGTTATTCATTTGATTTATGTAACATGTTCCATATCCTACAAGAGCTACACAAACGACGTTATCACCATTTTACAAAGTCCAAACCAAGCAAATGTTAATGTTAATGCTAAGGACCGAGGTGCCACCAGGCGTGCCAGAATGTGTAAGGGGGAAATCTACAAGTATAAATGAGATCAAAAGAATGAATAAAAACTAATCTAATTCAAAATAATGATCTAGATCTATGCCCATTACTCACGAAATGAAGCTAAACTATTAAGGAAATCAAGAATATAATTGACAAAAAGAAATGATAATTGTTGATGGTGTTTTCTACACAACAACAACTCAGACAGAAAATGATATTCTATCTCTCTTGAAAGATAATCTTCAACAATAAATTGCTGAAAATCACCCCAAGGTCTCTCGGGTGTCAGGTCTTGACAATGCATAAACAACTCAGATAATATGTGAAAATGCTGGTAATCACAAGGGGCCTTACAAATAAACAATGCTAGAAGTGAATTTTCATCAGATGCAACAATATGGTGATGCTTTCAATCCTAAAACTAACCCAGATTCAAAATAAACAGCAAAAGAGGTAAGGGTTTAGAGAGATTCTATTTATTCTAACTCCTAAGATCAATCACAGTAATGATGAAAGTTGCAAATGGACAGATCCCCAATAAAACTGATCTCTGCTTGATCAAGGACAAACCTGCAACTACGAAATGGAAAGATCTTAAGGGGAAATCTAAAAGATTTTAGACTTTGAACATTCATTCACATACCCAAGCTAGCTGATGTAAACAAGCACATTCTGAGTTGAACTGAGTGCGAGAAGTGAGGCCAGGACTAACTTTACAGCAATCTACAAATTGTAAAATTGCTGAGTATGGACCAATGATCTAGCATCATTAATATTTCACCATCTGTAAAAAAACTGAAATCTAACATCTAACATCTGAGAATCAAGAACAAGAAACCATAAAAACTGTTGAAAATAAATACAAAGTTTGCCAAATCAACCAATCCAATTGCATTACTTCTCCAGATTGCATAACAATTTCAAGTCTCTCATCTCCTACAGCTAATTTTGAAAACTACTTGCCAATTTTGGCCTTCTAACTTAGCAAAATTATGGCCTAGTCAAACTCCTAAAATCTTCCCTTACAAATGAGGCACAAATGCCATTTATAGAGAACCCCCCAAACATGTCAGCCTAATTAGATTTTACAATAATAACTGACCTCAAAACAAGTCGGCCTAATTAGATTTTACAATAATAACGGGCCCCAAAATAGGTCGGCCAGGAGAATTTCAAAATAACAAGATTTGCATTAAATGCATGAATATTATCCATGTCGGCCTACGATCTCCAGCAAGATCAAATTCGTGTGTCTTCCAGAATCCCTCTAGCTGTAGACAGTTTTGGCATGGATTCTTAGGTAGGTCCCACTTTGAAGATTTAAATTGAACATTTCCAGATTCCCCTCTTTTGGCACAAATCCATATGCAAATCCCCTTTTTAAAATTTGTTTAGTCCTGAAAAACAGATATCATCATTAATAGCCCACATGTCCAAATTAAATTTGAAAAAGTTGAATATCATCAATTTTTTCCATTTTTTCCATTTTTTCAATTTTTTTTCAAGAATTTTCACTTTCAGGAGCATTTAAAAAATTCCAATTTTTGGAAAAATAATTATTTTTGAAAAAAAAATTCATTTCGGGATTTTGGCCCTCCCAGGAAACTAGACCAAGGGGAAAATCTGAGAAATTCCAGGCCAAGCGGATTTTACTAAATAAGGCAAAAATTTCAACAATAGATCATCAAAACGAACCAAGAATGTGTGTAACATTATGTAATATATTAAATTAAGCATGGGGTGTTGAGAATTTATCATCAAATTCATCAATTTAATCCAGTATTTCAATTTGCACAA
This sequence comes from Sequoia sempervirens, assembly GCA_007258455.2. NCBI lineage: Eukaryota > Viridiplantae > Streptophyta > Pinopsida > Cupressales > Cupressaceae > Sequoia > Sequoia sempervirens. The sequence goes on from VDFB02097782.1 coordinate 10,966, forward strand.
AGCCTGGCAGAAAATCCAGAAAAATCTGGGTGGACCAGATTTCCGCGAATGGCATAAAATTCCAGACCTTTGGCACATTCCAGAAAACTAACGGAATCCGAGAAAATCTGAGTTGGGCGGAAAATCCTGAACGCAAGCAAAAACCCGAACTTCGCCCAGAGCCGGACTTTGAGCAGAATCCAAGAAAATTCGGAAGGACTGAAAATCCCAGATTGGGGTAAAAACCTAGATTTTGCTCAAAACTTAGTTTTTTCAAAGTGCAACCTGGGGAAATCACTTGGGCAAGCAATATGAACATATAAGGACCTCCAAAGGCAATGAAATCAATAAAATTAAGGGGCCAAAAGACACCAAAAGCCAGAGCAAAAAGAGGGTCCCTACTTTCAGTGGGGCGTGTGTGCAAAACTACACAACAATAATGAAATCCAAAACAAATAGTGTTACCATCCTGTGTCGGATTGTGTGATATGGCGGAAATACTTGTTATAAAATGAGTAGCAAGAAAAAGAGTGCAAACAACAACTATAAACACCCTACACCTCAAGATTGTCCTAGTTGGATTCAAAAACAAAGTAAAGATAACAAATAAAGTGGATTCACCTTGTCTTGAATCGATCATTTGGTTGACCCTTCGATCTTTGATGTTGTATGCTCCTTTAGTGGCAAGAGATGCAAGCTATGAAATGAGATGAGGATGGGAAATGAGCGAAAATGGATGCAAGTATGAGAATTTTGCTAAGTATGGCTCAAAAGAAAATTTTGCAAGAGTTTGGCTAGCATGAATGATCTCCCCCCAAAAATGAGAGAAAATAGGGGTATTTATAGAAAATTTAGAATTGTCTAGAGAAATGAACGGTTGAGATTGAGCCACCAAGATCAAGATGTAGGGCTAAGGTGAGTTGAGAACTCACAAGCCCTCACATCTTGACATGTGGCATGTGAAGTGGCTTGAAAAGAGTGATGTGGACATGAGTTGTAAGGAGAGTACATGACATGGAGGTAGTACATAGTACCTTGGGATTAGGACAAGATCTCTTCATAAAGGAGGTTCTTGTCCCCATGTGGGTGAGAGGACATGTGAGGAATTAAAAATTCCCCAAATATCCACATGGAAATGAGAGAAAGAATTTAAAATTCTTTGGAATGCATTGGGGGATTAAATGTGAATTAAAAATTCACATGGGGAATGGAGTGCCTTCTCCAAAAGGAGAAAGCCTTTTCCAAAAGGAGAAAGCCTTTAATAGGGTAGACTTATGACACATTCCATAAATGATATGGGGATTAGGTTGGCCTAATTAAGTGATTAAGGTTGTGCAAGTACCTGATTAGACAAATTAATGACAAATTAGAGGCAAGTGGGAAATTATGGAGGATGGGACCCTAATGATGATTAGGGGTGTGCACATCTTAACCATAAATTAATTATGATGGTTAAGAGGGATTAGAGACCAACTTGCAAAAGTTGGAGGATGTGACAATGAGAGAGAAAGTGAGGAATTAAAAATAAATTTAAAATTCCAAGGGTAATATGACTAAATTAAATAAAGTGATATATTTATTTAATCTAGAGAGGAAAGAGGGGGAAAATATTTATTAAATTAAATAATTTGGAAACCTTATGTAGGACATAAAATATTAATTAAATGAATGATTTAATTAATACTGGCAAAGAGGATGAAGTAAATGAGCAAAGGGATGATTAAGGAGACACCTTTGACCATATGGAAGTGGTCAAATTTAGATGTCTACATTTTTCCCCTCTTCAAAACACTATTAAGATAATAGGGTTTCGAAGAAAAATAAAATACAGATGACTCTATAGAGGAAGTGATCAAGAAAGAGATGCCCCAACATAGGAGAGTTTGTATGAGCTATCCGAATAGAGGGGAATTAAAGGGGATGCCCCAGTCTCGCAAGACAAGGCTTATGGTGGAAGATTGGGAGGGAATGGTAGGGTATGCCCCTCAAGAAGGCAGACAGGGAAGGAAAAGGGGCCCCTGACAACTTCTCAAAAGTATGGAGTGGTACATGTTGTTGGAAAGAGCACGAAAAACCAAGAAGATTGACACTTGAATGGAGGCAAACAGGTAGACTGTACATAAATGGCAGCCCCAAGAAGATAAAGGGTGAATGAATTAATTGGGAGGAAAAAAGGTTAAATAAAGGAAAAAAATTCTCTTTATTTTAAAAGGTAAAAAAGGGAGGGAAAAGGCTATAAAAGGTAATTCTAAGAATTACCTCTCCTTATTTGGACAACTGTCAAGTGAGGAGGAGAGGGAGAAAAGAAGAGAGCAAGAGGGAAAGAGCACAATGTCAAAGTACGATACCGACATTATCCATCAGGGGGATGAGAGACGACGATTCTTCAACGAGTGTGTCATGCCATGTCAGGTTAGCTCCAAAACCTACTTTGTGATTTTTATTATTTTATTTAACTTTTCAAAAAAAATTGAAAATATGGGTTTTGCTAGGGAGGGTGGTATGAAAAATGGGTAGATGGGAAAAAAAAAGGTAGAGTAGTAGGGGGTGGGGGGGAATCCTTACTTGGGCATTGAAAGAGCTGAGCAGTCTACCCGCGAGCATGGGTGGGTCCACCCATGCCCAGGCAGGTCCACCCACGGACATGGGCAGCTTTGCCTATTCCCAGGAGGGTCTGCCCATGCCCGGGCAGGTTTGCTCTCAAACATGGGCAGGTTCACCCATGCCTGGGTACATGTGCAGGTCCACCTGTAGCGGGGCGGATCCACTCGTAACGAGGTAGAAGCCCGCCTAGCAACCAGGGCAGATTCGCCTGCAGTTGGGCGGATCTGCCCACTGCTGGGCAGGTCCACCCGAGGGCTCAGGCGGGTCCGCTTGAGCTAGGGTGAGGTTGGCTAGGGTCTCGGGCAAAGCAAGGGGTTTGGTCAAGGATTCAAGGGGCCCGACAAGAGGGGAAAGATGAAAAAAAGTAGAGGGAAAACAAAAAACAAAAGAAAAATGACATAGTGGCTATGTTATGGATGTGAAATGTTGAGAGCTTGCAGACACGGGAGAGACGATCTGAGGTACTGAGGAGATGCATGGTGACGATGATAGGTGCAGATCACCAGAGGCTAGCAGAGGCAGGACTATTCCACATGCTAGCTTACTCGATGATTAAGGCCCATAGGGCCATGCTAATAGCCTTGATAGAGTGTTGGGACTCAGTGACATCGACATTCCATCTACCAATTGGGGAGATGACGGTGACCCTAGAGGATGTTTGGTGGATTCTGAGGCTCCCCATAGTAGGGCTTGTAGTTAGCAAGTGATCGGTAGTGGGAAAGGCACTGGATGAGCCCATGCAAGTTGTATTTGGCAATGATGAGCTACCAATTCAATGGCAACAACTGGATGTGGATAGATGCTTATCATGTAGGGTACCGACATTTTTGTTGTACCTAGCGGGGCTGATAAGTGGGATATTGGTGCCAGATTAGAGTGGTTGATTCTTGCATCTCAAGTTTGTTGAGGTGATCTGACACATCATTGAGGTCCGAGAGGGTCAGTTTATATGGGGGACCTATATGTTGGTGCAACTATATCGGGATATGCACGGGGTATGTTATCGATAGTCACTGAGTGTGACCCAAGTCACACTGCTACAGGTGTGGGCTTGGGAGCACATTTGGGTGACTAGGCTAATTGTGTAGAGAGCAGGAGAGTAGGATGACAGAGAGGCCATAACCTGGGGATGGGGGGTAGAGGCGGGAGTGATACTACGGTATCAGGATGTTAGAGATGTGGATGTGTGGAGGAGACGACTGGATGATGTGTAGGCGAAGATGATAGTATGGCGTCCATATATGTTGCAGAACTTCAGGGGCTAGAGGGATGATGAGGAGGCACATAGTGATTACTTCTTTACCCGATATTATATTATTGGGAGAGGTCTATGTGTAGTGGAGCTACACAGACTCGATCGAGTGACGTGGCAGTTCGGAGTGAGGCAAGACATTCACATGAGGTGAGTGATGTTCCAGTGATTGATACCAGAGTGGCCATGGGGGGATGAGTTCAGTCTGGATACAGTGTGGGAGGAGTTGGAGGCACTGTAGTTTGTGCCATACCCAGGTAGGTGGGAGGGGGTGAGAGATGCAAGGACAATAGATCGATATGGTCAGTGGTTTAGGCACATCCACCTCCATGGATTACAGCAGCGGTGCTAATTGAGGGGGCACTGGGTTTCAGGTTAGAGGATGAGAGATGACTGAGGGTAGAGGGACAGGTTCCACAAGGATGACAAAGAGGAGGACAGTGGGGAGGGGGCAGGAGGCGGTTGGAGGAGCTGAGGGGCCAATGAGGGTAGGCAAGAGGAGGAGACGATGACGCAAAGCCTGAGGAGATGATGGAGTAGAGGAGGGAAAGGATGAGGCCAGGGGTGCAGCACAACATGATGGGGGACAGGAGGTCTAGAGAGGGAGGAGACAGGAGGTGCGTGCATCCCCAAGAGGGTGGTAGTAGGAGAGAGAGGAGGCCGAGGCCAACAAAGTGTGGGAGAGACATGAGGCAAACGTGGTCACAGGAGGGCAGCGGCGGTATAGACAGGAGGAAGCTAAGGCCAGTGGAGAGCAGGAGAGGATGATGGGGGGAGGGGGAACCCCTGTGGTGATTGAAGTGGATGAGATGGAGGTGTCAAAAGAGAGTGATGGGTATGAGCAGCGAGAGATGGACACTGATTTTGATGTGCATGACATCACACCACTATTGACAGCACCACCTAGAGGAGAGGATCTAGTAGTGGTATTGAGGGGGACCCTAGAGAGACTGTGACTCAGTGAGCAGCAATTATGGTAGGTAGAGGTAAAGCAGGTCATATTAGAGACAGAGATGAGTGAGCTATAGGCACAATTCGCGCAGGGCAAGAGGGACTACTCAAATCTGACCACGATGGTGATAGAGGTGGAGAGGAGGTTATTGAGAGAGAGGGATGAGGAACGAGATGAGGTTGTTGACCTACGAGTGGAGGTGTCGAGGTTGCCAGCAGAGGTGGCTAGGGAGAATGAGGAGGGGGATGTAGTGAGATGGGAGAGAGACTGTTTGGTGGCGAAGGTGGCGATACGATAGGTTGTTGGAAGTGGGATAGGGCAGGAGTTGTCAAAGACTGGGGCATGGACTGCAGGAGATATAGAGGGTTTGCAAGGACAACTAGAGTGATTATGGAGAGAGAGATTAGATCTGCACTAGGAGCGGGCCGAGCTCAGAGACAGAGTGCATTGTTTAGAGTAGATAGTTAGGGATATAGGTCTGATACAGCAGAGAGAGGAGATAAGGAGAGAGATACGCATGTTGTAGACATAGAGAGGCATGGCATAGGTGCAAGTGTAGGTCATAGAGGCAGAGATGGATGTGGTATAGACACGTGTTCAAGTGTTACAGAGTGAGAGGCAGAGGTTCAGTCTCTTCAGAGAGAGAGGGATGCAACGGTGTCATAGGTGTTAGGTCTTTGACAAGAGCGAGATGCTACTGAGTTGAGACTTTAGGCACTTCAAAAAGACAAGGATGTAGCAGAGGCTCAAGCACAAGCTGCGTAGAGGGAGAGAGATACTGCAGAGGTATGGATATAGATGTTACAGAGTGAGTGGGACACAAGATAGGTGCAGCTACAGGCAGTGCATGGTGAGGGGGGGTCAGGGGCAGAGGTACAGGGATTACATGCATAGTTATAGGCTACACAAGCTGAGAGGGATAGGGCCAAAGAGCAGGTACAACAACTGACACTAGCACAGGAGGTTTGGGGGAAGGAGTGGAGGGCCATTAGTGGGGATTGTGACTGGTATAGACATGAGCGGAATGCCGCTAGGCATTAGGCTATGCACTGGGATGATTATATGCAGGAGGCGAGTTACTAGAGGTGTGTGTATGAGCATGCCATTCCATATCCGGCGCAGCGCACAATGCGCTACATTAGATAGGCACCACAAATGCCATCACCGTCCCAATCATTAGGGACACATACCAGAGGGTTTAGTGACTATCGACAGACTCCATCTCCCTATGGTGGTTACCAGGGGACCCCCACCTATGAGTATCAGGGGACTCCTATGCACAGAGGGCCAGTGCCTAACTCTCCACAGAGATCAGACAT
>VDFB02097784.1:0-20738 GCA_007258455.2 Sequoia sempervirens
GCCCATGGTATACTATACACCTCGGCCCCCTGTCCTTGCTAGGGTCCGGGGCCAGGGCGGGTCCTGGGCGGGGGTTCGGGGGCAGCAGCCCCCGAGAAAAATTTTCCTCCTATTTTTCGCGTGATCACCGAAAAAGGGAAAAATCAATGAAAAAAGAAAAATCCGATTTTGTAGAACCCAAAAATCTAGAAGCTTCTAAGCTTGTTAAAAAGGGGTTCGGATGGGTATTACTGTATGATGAAAAATGTGATTATTCGCAAGATTGTAATAAAGGTTTTACACTGGATAATGGATGGCTGCGGGTTTGGTGGATGTAGCCCAGATTGGGTGAACCACATTAAATTCTCTGTGTTAAGATTTATTCTGTGTGTGTTTTAGTTTCTCTATTTATTACTTAAATCTGCATTTAATTGTTAGATATCTGCCATCTCTAACCCTCACACCCTGGACGTCTCAGGGATGCCTCAACATCCTCGAAGTCACAAGGGCATCTTGGAGACGAGAGTGTTGGTGGTGGGATAGTGGCCTTGGTGGCAAGGTAGTGGCGCTGGTGGTGGGGCAAGGAGGGACGTCCCCCCAAGTCCCCAAGTCTCCGAAGCGGGGACATCTCGGAAATGCAGGGTTTTTTGGGGGGACACGTCCCCATGGAACACTGGCCTATAGACATACTAAGACAAAATTAATCCAAGGATTCTTCTAGGCAATTAGTCCTACTTGCTGCAACTCATTTGCATCTTAAGCACATATCAATGAAGAGTTCAACCATCCTATAACAATCTTTTCTCAATCTATTCCATGCACTTGCACATTATTTATACACAAATCTCAACCACTTATCAAGACTCACCTATCACACAAGCATACAAATCTTTGCAGAACCGAATGTCTACACCTAGGTCAATCAGTGATTCTATAACAATCTTTTATCAATCTATTCCATGCACTTGCACATTATTTATACACAAATCTCAACCACTTATCAAGACTCACCTATCACACAAGCATACAAATCTCTGCAGAACCGAATGTCTAGACCTAGGTCAATCACACAAACTGGATGGCTAAGCACTCCATTGGGTCTAATCACAAGTGATTGGGGAAAACACCTAGCTACATCAAGGCAATAACACCTCGCAACAACAACACAACATGGATCAATAAGTAATTGCTAATCATAGCACACAAAGTTTTCCCCATCATTGGCTTACCCAGATATTTAATTATAATTCATTTTCTTAGATCATGTACACACAAGACACCCATCTTAGACTCAATATCCCAAGACACCCCTCTTAGATTCAATATCACAAGACATGTGATTATACATAAACAGAGGCTCAATTCGCATTACTCAAACATCACACTAAAACATATTATTGACATACACACAAGGATCAAATTTTCAAACTCAACATTACAAGCCACACTCATAATCACATACACAAGGCTTTATTGTCATACACTTTAACAACACCAAGCTCCAACTCAAACATATACCTTATCAAGACTTCTTCAATTTCTTCGCACTGAAATACACTTCACTTCTCTGTTCACCTGACTATCTTCCACAGAACAATTTAAAGAATTGGTTAGTGATTTTAGTGACCTTCATTTTCTGATCTTTCTTTATTTTTATACAGTTATCTGGAGGTCTTCCTTCTCAGATCTTTTAGCTTATCAAGGCAGTACATTAATTTCTCAGAATGGTTGTTTTTTTATGTTAGGGAATTATTTCATTCTTTGGGATTCCTTGTAACATGCAAGTTCTTGGCTCTGTTTAATGTCATCCACTCGGGAGTGTGTTTAGTTTGATAACTTTCCTCTTTCTAGACTCATGACATTCCTTGACTCTCCAGGCTCATTTACTTCAGCACATTTATCCTCAAATCCCACTAAGTGATTTATATTGTACAATCAGAATCCTCCTGTTATCACTCTCACTTGACATCTAGCTTATCTATTCTCTCTCTATTTAACCACTCATGCACAATTACCAGCCACTAATTGAACTCCCATGAAACCGAGCATCCCCTCTACTTGGTTTCTCTCGTCCATGTCAACAGCTACCTATAAACTTTAGATAAAACAATAGAGACATCATGTTTTATGAATAATCCAAGAGGCTCTAATTTTAAAGAAATAATTTAATGATAGTGTATATGTATTAAATCTGAGATCATAGTTGGAGAACCTTAGCCAGAGTCATTGAATTATCAAAAAACATTAATCTGAGTAAACATTAACCTGCAGACATGTTAGTCTGATTACCCTTCTCAAGTGAAGAACAAATCATTTGGATCAATTACGTGACCAATACAGAATGAAGACTATAATCTCTTATACCATGATCATAATCTGATTTAACACTCACGAGACATTGTATTACCTTTCTTCAACAAGAGATGTGTATTTAAATATCAAGATCGACTGTGGTTTATCAGTCTATTAAACAAATTTAATATAGTCCATGACATTTAGTTGTAAAGTCCTTAGGACTCTATCCAATTACTAGCTTTGACAAAAATTACGAACAGCGGGGCATTACAGCCTCCTTTGCAGAAATAATCAAACTTATCCACAACCTTACCCCACCAAATATTAGACGGACCAGAAGGAGATAGGATGACGAGTTAATTCAAAGAACAATTCAACATGGATCTAAGATACAGGGTTTCAAATAATTCATTCAAGCATGCACCTCCAAGAATCAAAATGTAACTCGGCTTCTAGACAAAACCCCTTTCTGAATTGAATTCTAATTTCTAAATGAAACATGTAGCATTTTCTATGGGGTTGACCTATTCCCACAACATAGACTTGGCCCATCTTTGCAAAACAATTGATGATTTCAAAAGGAAGATGAATAATAAATTTAAGATCCAGGGAAGAAATTCAATAGATCTTCCATGGGAAACCTAGGTAGGAATCCTAATGTGTTTTCTACCATGGTCTGAGGTCCCGTGCAGTCTAACAGTGTGTATGAGTAATGAAAATTACCTCAGTACTAATATTGGAAAAGTAATTGCAGCTAATGTTGAAACATTGGATGTATACTTAAAGGTTATACTACAATCACCAATGGTTCAAACAGTCAAATCTCAAACACTCACTTTTGCCTAGATGACTAGAAAAGAATCGCGTGAAAGTTGGGATTGTTTGGACCATCCAAACTAGGGTTAGTTTGTTTATTTGGGTTTGTGTTCACAAGTGTTGCTTTAGGTACTCTATGTTTTATGTTATTTCTGAGAACATTGACATTTGGGCATTACTGTGGTCGTTTTTGAAATATTGTTTGTTCTTGTCAGTTGTGTTTGTCAACATAGTTTTAGTGCACAATTCCTTGATGAACCTACGTTTAGAAGTTTCCTTTAGGCATCTTCTTATAATGGTTGTTTTATGTTTTTCAAGCCAAAGCTTTGTCCGCATGGACTTATAGTAGGATGATTCACTTGTGTGACTTATCTATTTAAATTGGGAAGGACCCAACTGGCAACAATTAAACCCTCATTGATCAATTAAAGAAAATGATGCCTCTAAAATGTCAGCATCAAGATATTATTTTAAAAACATTTAAATGACTCAAACAAAACAAAAAAATTCCTCACCAGGGTAAACATCAACAACATGGAACTCTGCATCCTATTAGACCTAGGGTGCATCACAATTTACTCGTCAGTAACTTTGCACAAATAAACCAATTTCACAAGTATCAAATCAGATTTTGGGCTCAGCTGCTTTGAACGCTATTCAAAAGTGGGTTACCCATAAAATCAACTTCAAAAGACAGATCCAAAAAGCATAGCAATTTTGCCTTGATAAAAATGGGATGATAGGATGCAATCCTTCAGTACAAGTGGATGTAAGATAAGGTTGCTTTAATAGTTTTAAGCTAGAATCCTTGAAATGCATAGAGTAAGGAAGAACAAACTTTACAAAGACCAACTATCTACTCAACACTTGAGAAGTTGTTGAAGACATCAGCTCTTGTAATGGAGACTGACCTAGAAGAGTAGAAAGAAAGAACTGAAAACACATTTGAATGTCGAGTATAAATAATTACCAATATGATTCTCAACCCACAAACTGTTGAAAATGTAGCTGCACATTCAAATAACTAGCAGTGGTTGCATTGGCAGCAGAGATAACATTTCATTTTGACACTCTATTTGAATTCTCCTATGTGATAGTATGTTTCTTTTCTTTGGCAACACCCTAGAGGGAAGAAGTTTAAAGGTTTCAAAGTATTGGTGCCCAGACTGGGTGGTTATTATTTCTATATGGGCAAAATTATTTTATGAATAATATTGCTTCCCCTGTATTATTCTCTCATATTTTTGCCTATAAATTTGTGCTCAATGTTTCTGCAACTTAGTTTTCTTCTCTTGTTTCATGTTGTTAATTAAATTGCAATCCACAAATCCCCAGTTTGAGACATGTAAACAGAGTTTATCATGACATAGCTCCACCTTCATTACAGGTCATTTCAACAGGAGTTTAAAAATATAAAAGGAACAAAAACAGATTACATCATACATCCGTCAGTCTTAAGACTCATAGCACACTGGATCCAAAAGTTCAGGGATAACCAAGACAGAAGATCGCAGACTAACTTCAAAACAAAACAAAACATCTAGACACTGAGGAAAATACAAAGTACCCAGATGATTACATGAGCCGAAAGGCATCCTAAAGCTTCCATAGCCAAGCCGATAGAGTAAATAAGAAGAAATCAGAATCATTCTCATATTAGCAGTGCTGACCATAAGAGAAAAAAGGAGCAAACCAAGCAAAATGGCCTCAAGAACATCACAAAAACACCAATGAACCCAACCAATCAGCAGAGGTCAAGAGCACAAGGAGGCTGTAAAATCAACATCTACAAGGCCATCAAATTCATTATTTGAATGCCAGGAAGGACACATCTAATTTTCTCTAGTCTCTATTATTTTCATTCCAACTAGATGCAGATTTAGTAAGGAAATCTGTAGCTTGATTTCCTTCTCTTCTCATATATCTCCATTTAACCACATTTAAGCCATTATGGAAGAGGTTTATGTCTTTCCTACATTCATTCAATTGTCATTGCTGAAGAAAAGAAAAACCCAGGTGTATAAAGTCATTAATTAGACTCTTGGAATCAGATACCATAACAATGCAAGTTAGATGCTCTTTTTTTCACTTCTAAAAAGGGTTGACAAATGGCCATAGCTTCAACATAATTCTAGAGGCTTTTCCAAAACTACCAACAAACCAGAAGATGATCAACCCATTATGATCAAGGCAAACACCTCTCGTGCCCACATCCCCAAGATTACCCCACGAAGCTCCATTTACATTAAGCTTAAAGAAGACTAGGGCAAGGTGTTCCCACCAAATAAAATGCTTCTTATGATTATTTGTTTTGCCAAGAAAGAGGGAGAGAGGATCCACAAGGATACCAATTCTTTTTAAGGACTTTAAGTTCCCACAAAGATCTAACCAAAGTATGATGAATCCTTCACATTGGCCACAATTCTGCCCTAGACTTGGCTTATGTGCTTGCCTATATCATTGAAGATCCTCTAATTGCGCTCCAACCAAATATTCCACCAAATCAAACTTGGACCAATTTCATGTAGTAGTTTAAGAACTCTCAGCTTCAAAGACTGTGTTTTTTATAACTAAAGAAGTTCTTAACACAATCATTGGCCTACAATGGGATACGAATCAAATCAAACCATGATTTGAAGGGAAAGATGGCAAAGGTGCAACACATTTGAAGATGAGTTCCATCTTCCTCTTCCTTAAGACAAAGCACACATTTGCTTAGGCCTTCATAACCATGCTTCTATAGGTTGGCCTAATAGAGAAATTTATCTAAAGTAGCCAACCACAAGAAAACATTAACTTTTGACCAGCATTTGGTATACCAAACCCTATTCCGAATGTTGTGATTTTTAACCTCCAAGTTTCATACCATGAGAGTCTTCTATCCAGCCTTCATCAAGTATATTCAAAAACATTTAAAACCCCAACCAAGGAAATTAGGATATCAATCCAAAGAAACTTTACAGGAAGCTAAAATTCAAGCCAGCAAGTCAATTAGAAACAGAAGTGTTGACCAGGCCAATGCTCCTGTGGTTCTCACATCCAAATCATAAAATTACCCTAGATTAGATTGCACTAAAAATCAGAAACATGATTCCAACCAACCTCAATACATTTAATCTTTAAAATCATGAAAATCGAGAAACTCCACACTTGAAGACCTCTTTTGATCCCAAGCATCATCCCAAAACAAAGCTCTAACACCTCTCTAAACAATCCAAAAGAGGTTAGCTTTGATCAAATTACTCACTAACTTGATGGTTTGCCAAATATAAGACCCTTTAACAAGAATAGAAAACCTAGGAATGAGAAAATGGTTTTCCAAATTCAGATGCTTGAGCTTAAAGATGTTACCTCATAAAGATTTCTCCTCCACACGCCATCTCCAAAACAATTTGGCAACTAAAGCCACATTATTAAAGAAAGAAATTCTCATACCTATCCACCTCAATCTTTGGGTTGACATATTTTATCCGAATTAACCAAATGCCATTTCCATTTATTGAAATTTCCTTCCCAAAGAAATTTCCTCATTTTGCAATCCAAGTCTTGAAGGATACCCTTAAGAGCCATAAATTTGTACACAGGAAGGGCTTGTGGAATAACCTTAAGAAGAACCAAATGAGCAGCCAAGGAGAGGTACCTATGTGTCTAGTGATTAATATTAATATTACAAAACCGAGCATATTTTTCCAATCTTTCTTCCATGAAGAAGAAAAAATGTGGATGCCCAAATATATTAAAGGAGTGTTGGAGATTGGCAAACGAAGAATGTCAATAATTCTCTCCTAGATGCATTGATGCATGTGGAAGAAGAAACCTTGTGATTTCTATTCATTTAATATTTTCCCTAAAGCATTGATATAAATACTCAAGGCATTGCTGAAAGTATTAGCCTTAACTATAGTGGATTTTCCCATCAAACAAGTGTCGTCCACAAATTGAAGGTGTTATAAGCAATACATACCCTTCACAATGTGAAAACCAGTAGGCAATAGACCTCTTGAGGTGATTCAAAAAATAGCCCAAACATTCTGCCAAAATGAGAAAGAGATAAGGAGACAAGGGATTCCCTTAACATGGACCTCTTTTAGCATGGAAAAGGTTGAAAAGAGACCCATTTATAAGAATAAAAAATTAAAAAAGAACTGCAAAAAGCCTTAACCCATTGAATCCAACTATCATCAAAACCAAAAGCATGAAAGATATCCTCCAAAAATTCCAACAAACTCTGTCATAAGGTTTAGATAGATCAAGTTTCATAAACATGGATTTTTCCTTTTAATCCTAGATAGAATTGATGGTTTCATAGATAATTACAATTTCATACAAGAAGAATTGACACCCTCAAACAAATCCACCATGTTCCCAAGAGATGATGGGGAGCAAGAACCATTTCAACTTGTCAGCTATTGTGTTAAAAAATAACTTGTAGATGGTATCACAATGAGCAATGGGTTGAACATCAAAAAAGACAATAACATGACCTTTCTCAAGGATCAAGGCTAAACAAGAGCTATTAAGGGCTTTTAACATTTTCTTTAAGTATGCAACTTTTTCAAAGGCCTCTAAAATGTCTTTTTGACAAATAGTATATAAAGATTGAAAAAACTCAATGGGAAAACCATCAAGGCAAGGAGTTGTAGCAGCCAGAGTGAGATACATGTCTCCCTCCACAGGTCAAAAACTACATATCCAATCCTCCAGAAGTTTCAGGCTCATTCTAATCCCCATGAATTTGCAAATAAGGGCATGATTCTGGTAAAACACAATATCTTCCGCTAGAGAATCAGGACTAAAAACCACCTTGGGATTCCGTGTGCTTCATGGAGAACAGCCATTCACCTTGTTATCATTGGACGTTTCCAGATGATCCTGCAGCCTACGAGCCAAATCAACTAGAATATTCGATGCCTTAACTAGCCTACTTGGTTTGACGTCTTCTCCCAAAGTTTGAAAAAGGGCCCTTGGGAGTTTAAAAGAAATCCATGTCGGTAAGCCATGGCCAGGCCTTGCAGGCCACGCGGCCCAAATAGGACGTCAGACAAAAAGGACAAAACACAGAAAAAGTTAACCCTAGCAGAGCCCCATTGCGGGAAGAAATTAAGTAGAACAAAGCTTTTTGTGATTAAAAAACAATTATCCGCTAGTCATAACTAACCAAAACTTAAAGACGATATTCTTAATTGCAGACCACGGAGGAGGAGAGGTGTTCAAAAGGATTTGATAGCCAAAAGATATAATAATGAGCTAGAAGTCAGTTTAAAATAAAATAAACTACTATGCAATCCGTTAGCTAAATTTAAACAGAAAAACACCCAATAAAAGCGAAAAAATACAGAAGGTTTTAACCGCTTACAAAATTGTTCGCCGGCTTCTTGTAGCCTTCGGCGGTCCAACGCTTTTTCAGTTTCAGACAATTTCTTCTGAAAAAAGATTGAATACACGCAGAGATATGAGCATCTTTACTTTTATATAATGTGTGAGGCATCTTTTAGGAAAGAGAATTCAATTCGTCAAAAATAAATTTAAAAACTAAATAAACAAATTTTGGTCAAAATCAAAGAAATTAAATTACAATTTTTAAGAATATGTATATACTAGCACTTGCATCGGAGGGGGTGCAAGGGTGATGCTGATAGGAAAATATAGAGTAGTAAGAAGGGGAATGACGTTAGTTTAGCACTTGTTTAATATTGTTTGTGTATTTTTGCAAAGTGGATGTAATAAATATTTGGAGATACAGCCAAAACAAAATAGACTTTACGAAAAGATAATGGGTGTATAACCATCTCAATCACAGAATAGAGAAGTAAACATACAATGTGTTCATTCCATCTTGTTTGAATTATATAGAAAATGTCAGTAATATATAGAGAACACCTTTGGCATGTTTTGTGTACTCCCAAATATATACAATTTTGATGGATTTAAATACAAATTGTTTGTTATATATATTCTATGAAAAGAATATATGTATGTCTAAACTAAGATGGCGTAATCCTCTAAATAGAGAAACACTAATGTATATTATGAGTTGATGGATATAGATCATGATGTTCTTGAAGCAAGTTGTAAGTATTTGCCCCTAGTTTGTAGCAGTGTATGGAATGTAATGGGTGGATGCATGGATAAATGAATGGATGAATGGATATGTGAGGCATGCAAAGGATGGCAGGGATTACAGTTTGGATTGTGGATGGTCATTTGGAGAATAGTTGATGGCCATGTCAAGAAAATTACCATAAGCAAGTGTTAAGTGTACACTAAACATTGACCAAGATCAAGATGATTTGGAATATGGATGGCGATCGGTGAACATGGATTTGGTAGATGTTTCATGGATGAAAGGATTTTTTATAGACGGGGTAAGATGCTTCTACCTGATTTGGCACACGTAGATGTTTGTTACACATGACACCTTTTTTGCCACTATAGTGGTTCTCAGTAAAGGACGTTTTTTTTCTTGTGAATTTTCTTTTTTTTCCTTTTTTGTTTCTTGAAGTGTCTCTTTTTTCTTTGCAAATATCGGAGGCAACCTCATCTACGTGCACACATCACGATAGGGAGCCATTAGAGTCCTTATGATAAAGAGTTGTTGTCAACACATGGTTAATGCGAGATTTGGATATTATGGATGTCAACGTTTATGGTGGTGTATTTTGAGAGATATGATATGTAGAGTGTTTGGTTGATAGTTTGGATCTTTTATTTCCAAACTTGGGAGATGAGCAATGGTAAGTGGAATTAGAGATTCGATTGGGAAAAACTTTTTTATATATCTTGTAGGTCGCTCTTGAAGCTTTCCTGTGCACAGTTGAACTTTTTTTAATGGATGAACTTCCCTTCTTATGTTTTCCTCATAATTTCTTTGACTAATGGAGGTTGATAGGGATTATTTTGTTTTGTATTTTTTGGTATCCATTTGAATTTTTTTTGTCCATTTTTCAGCAATGATTATTTCACCTCAATCATTTATTCCTTTCTTTGATATACCTTGTTCTCGTGTGGTTGGGCATAGTTTTTGGATGGGATGATGTGTGAATGATGATTGAAGTTATGAATAGTTGTAGCATTAATAGCGGTTTTTATCATAAGGACTCTACATTCTTCCCATGTTAGTGTTTGCACTAGACAAAGTTCCCTCTAATGTTTAAGAGTTATCTCTATTCCTTAATTGATAAATAACCAAGAAGTTGCACAAGATTGTTGATATTTAAGAGTAGAAGAATCTTGCTCATTAATAATGATGAACTTAGAGTAGGAGACCCTTGTTTTTGCAAAACATCTACGTGCACATTTAGGAGTAAGCATCTCATGGGTAGATGGAGGAGTAGGTGGTATATGGATATAATCATTAGTTGTATCATCTTGTGTGGATTAGAGAATTCTCATTAGATCATGGTAGTATATTGGAGGTATGGATTCTTGATCTTGATTCTACACGATGTTGTCTTCAATATGCTTTGGTTCATGTTCTTGGTATGGATCAATTTGAAAGGATGCATGGTTTGCAAAGGGTTTTCTGATTTATTCAGTATGCATGGGAATTGGCTCAAAATTTTGTTAATTTTGAAGTGGATTTGGATCATGGAAATGACCATTGCTAGACTTTGGTGAGAGGTTTGCAACATACGGTGGCAAAAATTCTTCAGATTGAAGCAACTATTGCAGGAGTATACAATGCTGGAACATCCACCTGCATGTGATTGCAAATGTGGTGTTAATATAGAGAAAACAATTTGAATTATATGAACATGGTAAAGAGAAAAATTAAACTAGTACAATTTATTAAGAGAGTGGTGTGTTTATGTATGTGTACCTGTATTCGTCATAAAGAGAGAAGGCGTAGTCAGAGCTCTTCTTTTTTCCTGATGATTGTGTATGGATTGTTCTTCATTCTTGAGTATCGATCGAAGGAGAACAACAATTCAATCCTAAGTTCGTGTATTGCTTTAACTCTAGATATAGCTGTAAAAGTCAATCTTTGCCTTTCTTTTTTACCTATATTGATTGTTGCTCTTTCAATTGTTAATCCTTGGGATTTATGTATTGTAATTTCCCATTCCATGCATAGTGGTAACTTTCTATAAGCACCTAGAGATATAGGTGATATTGGAATAGTTGTTGGAGCATGTACGTTCCAAGGTGGGCCATTGTAAGCATCAAATTTTACTACTACATATAATGGTAAGTTTGGTGGTTTAGAGCTTTCTACGTATATAATATCTAAAATCTCTCCAAGAGATCCATTTACAAGGCCTGCCTAAGTCCATATGTTTGTAGTTAGCATGATGTGTTGGCCTCTACATAGAAAGAGATCACGAGGTAGCTGGTCAACATCATTGTCGATGTTTGATTTTGTGTTTGTTTTTATTGCAATACTGAGTGCAATAGGAATATTTAGCAGTTGTATCATTTTTTTGTTGTGTGTTCCAACTAAGTCATTGGTCAAAAATAGGTGCATTGCTAGGTCAAAAGACTTGTTTTCATTGTTTGATAGCATTGTGTTTGTGCGACTCATTAGTAGCTCCCAATCTTGTTCATTTGGTTTTGCATTACAAATGTTTTGTAGAGTTCGTCGAAAGTCAATTTGAGCTTGAGTGTGCCCATGTTGTTAGAATTATTTTTCTAGTGTGACAATAATAGTGAATTGTTTCCATAGGCCTTTCACATATGTGTGGGAGGCATATATAGGTTTTTCCATAACATGGGGTAGTTGTGCAAAGTTTCCTACAAGAATGATGGATCTTTCACCGAAGCACAAGTGTTGGTGGGGGAAAGCCTCCCGTAGCCTAACATCAATTTTCAAGAGTAATTTTGGGCCTATAAAGCTCATCTCATCAATTAGGAGGTATTTTACGTGTCTCATGTTCCGTTGAAACATTGCAAGTGATTGACCCTTCAGTGGTTGCATTTCCTTGAACGAAATCTTCAGGGTTGAATGTATAGTTGAGGCATGTATGTTGAATGTTGTGATTCTTGTAGGAGCAACAATAAGGAGTGAGCTATGTTGTTGTGGTACTAAATTGGAAAGGAAGTGTTCAATGCAATGAATAAGATAGAATTTCCCTGTTCTTGTTGTGCCTTGTATGATCATGTGCAAGGGTTTTTCGAATTCAAAAGAACTACAATGGTCCAAGACAAGTGTAAGAGTGAGTTGTTGTTTGGGAGAGAGTGGATATGGGAGGTCATTAAGCTCAAATGGTATTGGGCCATCATGTTCGTTCACCTTGTTTGTGCTTACGAAATGCTCTGCAATTTCATGTAAAGCTTGAGGTATTGTGTAGTCATTCCAGTTGTTGCAATTGTTAAAGTCACGTCTTCTAAGTATATCAAGGGAGTTAAGATTTCCACTAGTACCAAGACCCAACTGTGATAAGAACTCCCATTCATTCAATTGTACTGTATTTTCTATATTGCTTGCATTATCTAGTTCCTTTGCCTCTTGATTTATTTCTTCGTCAATTGCACGATCAATATGCCACACATAATATTTATGTCTATTCATCTCCTTCCAATTTGCAACAATTGCCTCTTTCTCAATACCAATGTCTATGACAATGTTACGAAACTGCTTGTAAAGAAGTAGTTCGCTCTAGTAAAATATCTCAAAATGTTCTAAATGCTCCTTTGGAATAGCAGTAAATCAAGGGAAGACACTGATAATTGCCTTATGTTTCCTTTCTTTCCACTTGTACTATTTGCGACTTGATGAAAATGAGAATGATCATGTAGATTACTGTTTCCATTTGAGGAGGATGTTGTGTGTATATTTGGAGGTAACTTTGCTGCAACATTTTTTTTTTTGGGTTTGTCCTAATTCGGTTGAAAACTTTTCGCCCAACATTAAGCACCATAAATTTACGATTGCAAACAACAAGGGGTAGATTTTGCGATATATGGCATGTTTCTTGTGAACCTATATCATGATCAGTAATAATCTCAAACATGAATTTTTTGTATGTTGCAAGTGCTTTGTCTTGGGGTGCTTGCTTTCGACATATGCATGTCAACATAACAATAAAAATTTCAAAATTTATTTCTACCTTTGTGGCATATTTTGCAATGTACTTTAGAACAAGTGTTTTTGAAAGCATAGGCTGACAATCCATATTAGCTCTCCATATGGAAAGCATCTATAGACTATGTATATTCAACCTATCATCATTACGTGCAGGAGAAAAGGTTTTTTTCCCATTTTCATCACTGCGCAATGAGGAGGTGGCACATTCAATCCAGAGCATCCTATATCGACACTCAATGTTGTTGCCTTTCTTTCGAAGGCAAGTTGATTCTGAACATTTGGTGTGTCTCTAGACATGGTTTGACTAACTCTTCATAATCAAAAAGTGTATTTGTAGCGAAGAATTCAGGTGTTGTTAATAAGCATGGATCATCTTGCAAAGACTGGTGGTGTGTGTTGTTCTTGTCTCCTAGATTTTGAGGATTCCAGGCACTAACATATTTGACAAAGAATGATTTCTCTATGTCTACATTTGCATGATTGCTCCAATCAAGTTTGTCCATGTTCGGTCCACCTTCAAGCCAAAGGAATCCATGTACATGTGCAGACCCTCAATGTTTCCACTCATATCTATACCAATAGTCCATTGCACAGTAAAGCTTCTCTAAGGCTTCTTTACAGAATATTGTGAATTGTTGATGCAAGTATAAGGATGTGGTATGTGGGTTCATAACAATGTTATCTATGTGATCTTTATTGTTTCCTGATGTTGGTGTTACCCCCTTTCAAAATAGTTGGTGTAAATCAGACCATTTGGTATCTGCAACACTTAATGTGAAGAATAGTGTGGGGGAGCCTATTTGGTTGATCATATTTGACAATTCATGACACTTATTCAAATATGCTCGTGTGCCTCTAAGGGATGATCCATAATGCATCAATTATTCAGCTATTTTAGTGTTAGACAATTGTTGTATATGTTGATGAAGAATATTTATGGTGGTTGGTATGTAGTCCTCTGCATTCTTCTTTACAAAATCAAAGGAAACACCTTGGCTTCGATGGCACATCAATAGGTTCAAGACAGAAAATCTAAACCTTGGATGCCTTGCAAATATATTATCATGAAACCTCATTAGGTGCAACACATATTTGTGCATTTCAACTTGTCTATAGCGAGGTTGTAGATGTAGTGCACTACCATTGGGAAATAGTGTAGGAAAAGTCATCTAAAAGGCCCTCAGTATTGTATCCATTAGCTGGTGAGGTCTCAAGCGTTGGCCAATCAATAATGGTGTCATTTTGATCTCTAACTTGTAATGTTTCTTTTATGATTTCTAGTTCATGGCATTTATTTGGTAACCTAGCCAGAAATGATGAGGAGCAAGTGAATTGTCTACTAGGTTTGTGTAAAATGTCTATGCATTGTTTGGTGCAACCATATCGTCGTTGTCAACAATTATGTTATGAAGCATAGTGGAAATGTTTGTATTTGTATTGGGGAGCTCTTCAAGAGATGCAAATTCCACCTCAACATCTTTGTAGTACGGGTCATATGTGATTTTATATTTTAGTGCAACCCACACATGATTCCTACTTACGTAGCATTCGTAATGGTCACCTTTTGTATTGGTTCTTTGAACCACCAACGCATCCAAGTTTGCAATTTTATGTGGTAGGTATTTTGCTATGGTTTTGATATCTTGCGGGAAACAAATTGTGTGCCCACTATATTTCTATTGGCCTCCATGATCATGTGTTACTTGTATTATTGGATGGACTCATGCTATAAGCATTTCTTCAACTTGTGTTAGTGTTTGTAGCTCATAAGGTTGTACTCTTGGGTCCATAAAAGTAGTTGATGAGAAATGATGTCAACCTTTCTCACAAAAAGCATCTAAAACAAACTGGACCACTTTGTGTTGAGTTGGTGTGCATTCCTGGGTAGCATTCATGGAAAAATGTGCAATTTGGTAAGTTTGATAGTTTATCTAACCTTGAATTAAATCATTTAAAAGCTTCTATAAAGTTTTTTTGGTATGTGGTAAGCTTGTGGATTGATTTTGAGGAGTGTGCATTGTTTGGTGTGAACACGTTGACAAACCTCAGTCAAAAAGGTGTTCAGTTTGGGATGTACTTTCATATGGTTCAATGTTGTGTTGGTTTGATTGAAAGGAGATTGGTGTGTTGGATTGTATTGTCTGTTTTCCTATGCATTACATGTGATGGTGAATGCTAATTTCCTCTTTATGTTGAATACAGTAGTTATGATTTTTTAATGAGATTGTATGTTTTTTGGGTTGGAGGTCACCATCTATAAAGGAAATATGAGCTACAATCATCAATTGTACAATTATAAATACATACAAAATTAGAGAAGCTAAACATTTATGGTTCGAGTTCTTTGATCATTCTATTTTTGAAAATTATTTGAGATACACACATTATGTAATTTGTTGGAAGAAATTAATCACATTATTTCCATAATACCAATATATTCAATACACATGTGACTTTGAGATTCCATGTGTGCAATAAAACGTATAGAAAGTATGATATATAAGATGCTTCAAAATGGTATATACATTAAATAAGTGCTTGAGCTACTTCTAAACACTAGCAATATGACACGTATCAG
This sequence comes from Sequoia sempervirens, assembly GCA_007258455.2. NCBI lineage: Eukaryota > Viridiplantae > Streptophyta > Pinopsida > Cupressales > Cupressaceae > Sequoia > Sequoia sempervirens. The sequence goes on from VDFB02097784.1 coordinate 15,693, forward strand.
TGATTCCACCCAAATTGAGCAAATTCTTTGTAACAAAATCTAGCTTGTCCACCTTTTTGATAGTTGATTTTACCCATGGTTGAGCAACACTTGAATCATATGAATTTGTGATTGTGAAGATAAACTGCTTGAATACCACTCCTTTTACTATGGTCTTAGCTTCAGTTTCTATTCTAGGATTGAATTTTAGCATGTATAAATTATCTGCAGACATTCCAAGAAGTTTGGTAGCTAGTTCTTCAAAAGCAACAGCCCATAATATTCCTGCATGATCTACGATCTTTAACTGGAGTATGTATCTGTAGGTACATGTAGCAGTTGTAGCTTTGCACTTGGAATGGTACCATGTTTGATCATCATTCTGTACAACTTTCTTTTTACATTTTTTTCCATCTAACTCAAGGGGGCAAGATGGATAGCATAATGAATTTGTTTTTATGAATTGCACTGTTGCTTTTAGAGTGCATTGGAAATTTTGTTTCACATTGGTAGTTTGCTCTTCAATAACAACAATTTTTTTCCTCGTCAACATGAGAGGTGCATCCAACGGTTGTGTATTTGATGGAGTGACATCAATCCCATTCTAATCAAACCATGATTTGAGTTGTTATACCTCCTCTATTCTTGGGTTTATAAATAGGTGGGTGCTTTCCAAGGTGCTTATGACCTTTCCATTATAGTCAGTGGCACGACCATTTTTTATTGCAAGTAGAACAACATGTTTTAAGTGATACATCTCCTATAGTTGTTTTCCTTCCTTTCAAATAGTTGGACCCCATAAAGTAATATTAATGGTAGATGAATAGATATCTATCAATTTGATGCTCCTTTGAAGAAATTCAATTTCATCCCTCCTCCTTATGGTTGAGCTTGGGTCCACACATATGACTATTCTAATAACATCAACAAGGATATTATTATTCAGTTATAAAATGTCCTTTAAGGGCGTGAAAGAGAACTTATGTTTGGGAATTGCAACCTTGTCATCCTTTGAGAGAAATTTTGCAATCCTTGACTAAAAAAATTTCAAGCTGGCTATTTAGTTTATTGTACAACCTATTAGCTGACTTAATGGTTCCACCAGATATTGTATATACTTCTCCAAAATGAATATTCATATAATGAAGGTTTGCAACTTCATTTAAGCAAATTACACCTATTTCAGTGCACTCACAATCAATAATATCAAATGAAAAGGCTTGCCCTTGTCCCTTATGTGTGCTGAAGTGGTGCATTTGTTCATGGTAACACAACACTTTATAAGCCACCTTGTCTAAAATGGATTCAAATTTCTAATAGGAGTAATATTGGAGGGAAGGTCTTTCTATTGTGGGGATGAGCATATTCCAAAAAGTGTCATGCAGGTAAGTGCCTTTGTTACCATACTGTTGTTATTCATGCTTGTAGATGGAGCAATTGAGCTTGTAGCATTTACTTGTTGGGCTTGTTCTTCAAATATAGGTAGGTGGCTTGACCAATGATATTGTGCTACAAACATGCGATTTCTAATTTGGAGATGACAATCCACCTATAAAGGTAAAGTGAGTAAGTATTTTGAGTAGGAACAAATATGACATAGTGGATAAAAGATGCTAAGCTATAAGTTGTTATTTGGAATTTTGTAGAAGAGCATGGAAGTATGGTGGCTCACCTTGAATTACAAAGAGCAGGGCAACTATATCTTATGAGTTTAAGTATCGATCCCTTTTGGAGTTCTTTAGAAGCTATGTACTGGTTGTACTTTTTTGGAAGTGTGGCATTTTGCTTATGTACCCCATTGGAGAGCTCCACTCTATATCGATCACCCAGTTTGAGGCCATGGCAAAGCAATGCAAATTATAATGCCTGTAGATGGGGTTGCAAGTCTAGGTTTCCATCATTCATCATCTTGATTGCATTCTTGGTCAAGGAATATTTTGTCAGGAGAGGTGGTTGTGGTACTATAACACCATCATCAAGGCTTGTAGATGTGGCATGTACTTGATGGGTTTGTTGTTCAAAAAGCTAGGCAAACTGGCCAATGATATCCCATTGTAAACATGTGATTTCTAATTCCAATATGACAATCCACCTATAAGTGCACAATAAAGAAGTATTCTCAGTAGGACGAGATGTGACATAATGGGTTCAAGAATGATAATTTGTAAGTTGTCATTTGACATATTGTAGAAGAGCATTGAAATATGGTGGCTCACCTTGAATTCCAAATGACAGGGAAACTATATTTAATGATTTTAAGTATAGAGCCCTTCTCGAGTTCTTCAGAATCTATGTAGTGGTTGTATTGTTTTGGAAGTGTAGCCTTCTGCTTATGCACCCCATCAGAGAGTTGTACTATATAGTGATTGGTTGGTTCTAGCCCATGACCAAACATTGAAATATCTATTGCTTGTAGATGGGGTTGCAAGTCTACATTTCCATCATTGATACTCTTAATTGCATTCTCAGTCAAAGAATGCATTGTGACGAGAGAGCGAACTAGTCCTTGCAAAAGTAAATTATAGGTGGCAACTATTAATTACTATAAATGATTTCTAAAAGCATACTTTGTAAAGGAGGAAATGAAAATCTTGTATATCCAATAAAATATGGCTAACTAATTTGATAATAAGTGAAAATGCCACAATCTAGTTGACTGTGACCATGCAAGCACTAGTTTAAATAAAAGTGTGTAAAAAAGTCAGATAGTGTAAAAGTAAATTCAAAATAATACCTGTAAATGTGGTTTTGAATAGGTTTGTACATCAAAATAGTGGCCTTTGGAAGTTAGCTTGTTGCATTTGTAAGAACAAAAAAAGAGTAAGCATAGAGAGCAAAAAATTAGTTAACTCTATTAAGTAGTCTAAGTAAATTGCAAGCACTATAGATGTTTGAATATGCATTCAATGCTAAAGTCACAAGAGTAAAAGTGCTTTGGAATAAGTGAATATAACACTAGTGCATTATTAGCAAGCGATAAACATCAAAGGAACATACAATAAAATTAAAGAAAGCTACTTGGCTCGCACATGCATTATTCATGTGAGGTGCAATGGAATTAGGAAACCTAACTATACTTTATACTAATTGTGTTAAGTTGCAAATTTTATGTGGATTGTGTCCTGGTTGAGGAAGCAGACACTTTGTAAACCATCTTTATAGCTATAAGGAAAATATAGGGTGGTGACTTATTTTATTTTGTGATCCTTCATATGGGAATATGTGTTGTATGGTGTATACATTTATTATGTATGTTAATCTAATATATTAGAAATGTGGTATATTTCAGAAGAGTGGACTTTGTTTAAAATAATACTTTAAAGTTGGAGATATATATTAAAAAAAGTGTTATAATTAGTTGAATTGAAACGAGAAAAGGATTATGATACATTATAGATAAACTACTATTCTTAATTATATGTAATCGAAGATGTCATTTTTTTTTTGGATTTGAAACATACGGGTTAAGTAAAGAGATGCAAAGCAAAAGCAAAAGGCAAGAATGAAGCTCCAATATTATAACAAGAGCACATAGTATGTGTATATATTTATGAAGCAAAAGCATGTTACATGGTATTGTAGTAGGTGACATTTTGCATTTTTTATTGCGAAAAGGATTATGATATATATTAGACTATAATTAGTTGAAGTGAAATGAGAAAAGGATTATGATACATTATAGATAAACTACTATTCTTAATTATATGTAATTGAAGATGTCATTTTTTTTGGAATTGAAACATATGGGTTAAGTAAAGAGGTACATAGCAAAAGCAAAAGGCAAGAACAAAACTCCAATATTATAACAAGAGCACATAGTATGTGTATATATTTATGAAGCAAAAGCATGTTACATGGTATTGTAGAAGGTGATATATAACATTTTTATTGCGAGGCAAAGTGCCTTTTTCATAGTATATTGGAGATTACATTTCTTTTAGGGATTTACAAAATATCCAACTATCCATAGGTTGGTAAAATTTGTAGGTAGATGGTTATATCACATACTATATACACATTTGTAGGAAGAAAGTGTATTAGACATCATTCAAGTAATTCTGAACCACTTCTTGTATGTAGACAAAACCACCTTTTCTGTAAAACTCATCTACTTTCATTTCACAAAGGAATATGCAGAAGGAACCCAACTTCTCACAATTTGAGTGGAACTCATGTATTGTTACTTCCATCGACTAAATGTCACAATCCTGCACACTTTGCATGTTGCGAACAATGGCATTTGCTTGTTGTAGCAAGTCAAGGCAACTAACTGTAATGTCATTTGTAAAATCTTGTATGTGGCTTGTAGAAGTGCCATTGCAATTGATGGATGGTGTTGAGTTGGTCAACATAATAGAAGCACTGAAACTACTTGAGATGTCAATAATCTCATTGGGTTGATGTGAATTGTCCATTCCGGAATGAAATTACATTTTTAAAATGGCAAACATTATACTATATGTTTAATGATGTATAAGAATTTGTGGCTTGCCTTTTGGAAGATGACAATCTTGATCATAAAATAGAAAAGCTAGTTTAAATTATTTTACATTACAAATGAATACCTTTAAATTGCAAATATAAACTTTTCTCTACCAATATCAAAATAAACACTTCTTTAATTCAATATCCTAAACATGTGTGATAAAACTTATACATAGAAGAATAATTAAGATTTTATAAAAGAGCTTAACAAATGTTTATTTACATGTTAATCTAAGATCTAGTGTCTCAAAATTAAATAACTATTGGAAAAGGGATACTAAGTGGAGCATAAATGTTATTTGCATGCTAATCTAAGATGATGTCTCAAAATTAGATAACTATTGGCAAGGGATGTTAGGTGGAGCATAACTGTTATCCATCATTGAAAACTACATCATTAATGAATAATTGTTACTTTGCTTTTATGGATAGAAGTTTGGGTTCTCGTTGGATTCACTCGTAGGATTGTTTGTTTTCCTAATGGAGTGACAAGATTTTATAATAGAGATTGAGTAAAAATAATATAATAGAAATATAAATACTAAAAATAAGTTTGTTTATAAGTGTTTATAATAAAAATAA
>VDFB02097785.1:0-19842 GCA_007258455.2 Sequoia sempervirens
GTGGACTCCTTATTGCATTGAGAAGTGTTTTCTCTATGTGAAATTATTCTTCTATCTTGTATTCTTTTTGTGGTAGTGAGCCTTGGATGTGAGCCTTTTTGGACAATGTGTCCTATTCTGGTAGTGATCCCTCTTGTATCAATTTTTCTATTACTTATATTGTGATCTAATCGTCACCATGGTTTTCCCTCATTGGGTTTTCCACATAAATCTGGTGCTCTCTTGTGCATGGTGTTGTGATTTCAGTTTCTATTATCTACATTTATGTTTAATCAAACTAATAGAATAAGGGTTTAATGAATGCTTGTGGATCTGATTACTGTTGAGGGTTTTGAAGGTTTAATTTTCTACAACTAATTCACCCCCTCCCCTCTTAGTTGTCTTTTTCATTTCAACACTTTCTACATTCTTTTGTCCTCTTATAAAAAAACCATTTATATCTTGATTATTATAGAATTTGTATTCATGATCTTCTCCTTGCTTTATAATAGACCCTCTTCATGTCATTCTCTCTAACCATTTATTCATGTTGGAGAAAAAAAACCCTATGCATCTTCTACCCAAAAACATGTATGATATAATATGTTTCCATTGTTTTCTACCCACAACCATAAGTTTTAAAAATAGTCTACTAGAGTCCTATGCACCTTCTACCCAACATCCTTTATGGTGAACTTACTAAAGAATTTTCATTTGATTATATTGTATAAATATTTTTAAGCATCGTCACTTTGTAACTTCAACTTTCAATCATTAGACTAGACTTGAATATTTCATTATCTAAAACCTCCTTCCACCTTTGTATTCCTCCAATATTTTTTTGTTTATTCTATAGCTTTGTAGTTAACTATCTATAATCAATACATTTTTTTCAACTATCTCACCTCGTAACTCCACCCTTTAATCATTAGATTAGGATTGAACACTGTTTTATCTATAGCCTTCTCCCATATTTATATCCATTTACTATTTCTTTGTATCTTCTCTTTCCTCTATGAATTGATACTTATAGATTTCACCTTCATTTGCAACCTTATCTCTCCCACTACTATAAATCCCTTTTCATAATCCTAGATAGGAACCTGTACCATGAAGCCACAACTACCAAAGTTATAATCTAGAATTTGATATCATTTTATACAATTTCCACTAGGGGTCTGAGCTAAGAGAGGCTTAGTGGTCAACACAACCCTAATCATTAATTAACACATAAAAATGAAATATTGACACATAATATACAAAATAAAATGTTTCATTTTTTAAATATGAAGGTTTTTTTATAGAATGGAGACAAAAAATAACTAAACCAAACCTTTAGTAATGCCAAAAACTAAAAAAAAAAAAAACAATATGGATCTTAAGAGAAAGCACTAGTATAGTTTATCCTAAAATGTTCAAGAGAGTTAAGGTACAAAACAAGACCATTCATAGCATAGGCATGTTGAATCGACATGTTAGGGTTGATGGTGCAGCCCTACAACACACAAAATAAAAATTAGGCTACCTTGCAACTTCACATTGCATGCATTTGACGATTTTTGAGGTTGTAGAAATTTTTTTAATATGGAAATTTTTTTTTCAGCCTTCAAAATCTAACAAAAATTGTTGTAGAGAGGCCTCACGTGCACCTATAGGTTCAAACAAAAAGTTCATATGTTCCACCAACTTTGAGATATAGTGGATAAAATTTCAATAATTGTTTGCACTTATGGATCTTAAGAAAAAGCACTGACACAATGTACCTCAAAACGTTTGAGAGAGTTGGGATGCAAAATAGGACTATGCCTAACATATATGTGCCCCATTAGAAATGTTGGAACTGATAGTTTTTCCCCATGATTAACATAAAAAAATAAGGCTACCTTGCAACTTCACATTACATGCATCTAATAGTTTTTGGAGTAGCAGAAAAAAATTCACCAATGCCAAACGACTTGGAGATATGAAAAATTGAGAGAGGTTATTGTAGAGGGACCCTTTTGTGACCTTCTATCTTTATAATTTTTTTTTTTGAGTACCATGGTTTTAGAGAAACAACTTATCAAAGTTCGCTAGCTTTTGGCATTTAGGGATTTTAAGAGAAAATACTGACACAATGTAGTCTAGAATAATCAAGAATGTTAGGGTATGAAATAGGACCTTTCCTAGCATAAAACCACCTAATCATATGTTTTGGCACTATTTTTTTGGCCCCACAATGAATAGAACAAAAATTATGCTACCTTTAAAATTTCTCTTCAATGCATTTGATGTAACGCCCTACCACGAAACCCCAAAGGACAACACAACTAAGCAACAATAAGGGAATTTTTTAAAAAAAAAGTGAAATAACATATAGATCATACTATCAATTACATACAATGTAATCCACATGTACATTTTCACTTACTATGGCCTTTAGGGTATCATGGTTGCATTACAAACACCTCAATTAACCAATCTAAACATAAATCACAAAATAACTACAAAAAGAGCTCATTTACATCCACTGTATTATGTATGCACATATTTCCATAGATACAACACCATCAAAGATCATATATTACAATCCAATGAATACATATACAACTTCCCATACATGGGATAGATCATTACATTATTTACAAGTTTACATCAAAGCTTCCCTTATAACAATGAGAAGGGTACATCAAATACATGATAAGATACAACTGAAATGATTACATTACATAAAGTCAACACTATCTCAAGATTGGTACAACGTCAAGAATCTATGCACGCAGTACACACCATGCTCACGAACATCATCTGGAAACCCAATGGAGTGCATAGCATGTTCCACTTGACCATGTGGAAACCTAAGGTCCACCCCCCGTGCTAGGAGATGACAATGAGGACCCACTACACAAAAAAACAAGAAGACAACAACACGACACAAAAGGGATAATATGACTCCAACATACAAAGTAACAAAGAAAACATAAAGAAACAACTGCTTCTAGAGGTACAAGAACAACAAGGGGAAAACAAACAAGGCATACAAGGTTGTTATAGGGAGGATTGTCATCACATATTTTTTTATGGGTTACCCTAGCACAACCTTCCTAGGCTACTAGACCCCCATCCTGGGTTACCCTGGACACCTCTACCAGTCGTCGGACCCCCATACAAACTCATGCGGGATCAACATACCTTCTAGCTGGACCAGACAGTTGATCTTGCCATTCCAGGCCTTCCCACTCATCTCAAGCCTAAACAAGAACTTGAGCCATGAGTGAGGTATTATCTTGATTAATGTCAAATACCCAACCCCCTAATTTATTTTAGATTATTATTGATTAAGAAATTCTCAATGAGTTACCCTAGACCTGCCACTTTGTGCGTCAGACCCCCATTGAGAGCCACTCCCCCTACTAGCAACAAAAAGACTCTACATTCCACTCACTAGGTAAGCTAACTTGCACAACATATAAAACCACATGAATTATCACATAAAGCAAGGCATGCACCAACTCACACAAAGTCTCCATAGATAATAATTCCACGGTGCAAGGCCAAAACCCACATAATCATAAACCAAGTATAAAATCAAGTGTTCACAAAGAACCAACATGGAAAGCCAATCATAAAGAAAACTCTTTTTCCCCAACCTATCGAAGTCTAAACAATCACTAACACAATGCTTCCCCCATCAAAGTGGTGACAATAACATGATCTCACAATAAAAAAATAAACCTCAAAAATAAAAAGTAAAATCAATCGACAGGGCATCCAAGGGAGACCTCAATTTTCTCCTCACATGATACCCAACCACTAATTACCTAACAAACTTACGATTTAGCTGATAAACAACTTTAACAAAATCAACAACCATGTCAATAATAGTAATCAACCGATTCATAGTTCAATTCAAAAATCAATCTCGATAATCAAAATCAACTTAAATTCCAAAATCATGTACATAATTCAACACAAGGAATCAACCATCATTGCAATCATGAAATACACTATTTAAAGCAACCTCACAATAAACAAGCAATCATGAACAATCCATAACCAAGGCCATGAAGACATTTGCAACTCAAGTAATGCTACACATCAATTTAACAGTTAAGAACTTCAAGTAGAATTACAAGATAATACATTGGTACAAAGCTGAATATAATAAGCTAAAAACATACATTTGAAATACATAAAGAAACTATCTTTTCAATCAAAGGATACAAAATATAAACTTGAACCCTAATGTCTATTTAGATTACTTATTTAAAGAAGGTATGGAACTACCTATTCACATTTGATAAGAGTGTCGGATTAATTAATACAACTTTCAATTAATGAAGAGTAAACACCAAATATGGTTATATGAGTCAATGCATATAATAATATATATAAACAAATTATCTATTACATCAAATATTTAACAAGGAATATTGAATGCAGACTACAATTTACTATAAGTCATCGAATGAAAAGTAATTTATTACCAATCAAAGTACATGCTCACAGAACTGAAATGAATGCAATATATTATATATCAACCTAAAATATAACTTTCGAATACCCAAAAATATGAATGAAAGTATCAATTGCTACATTAAGCATATGATTCGAACTCCATCCCTAATGCATTTCACCCAATATCAATATAGAAGATGCATAAACACCAGGCACAAAACAAGAATTCCAAACAAAAAGAAATTGAAGTAGCAAATAAAGAGACACAAACCATGGAGGGATTCATATGTCAGTGATAATATTACTTACAAATATCACAAAAATTATGCCTATGAAGAATACGGTTATCTGTATGTAATCAAATACATCGAATATCTTAAAGTACCATTGATAGACTTTTAATGCAACAAATGAAATCTACAGGGCAAGAGGAACATGTAGTACATCTGCATATGGATGAATCCATTGCATGAGGCATTTCCATTGCTATCAACAGTGATAAAGAGAAAACAAGCCATCACTTCTTAGAGTTGAATACCCACATTTAAAATGATGCCAATATTATAAGAAATCTACTTCATCAGACTATAAAGAGGCAATGAGAGAACATAGGTTGTATCACTCTACAAGGAGATTAAATTTCCTCACATAAGCTCCGCCGCTCTCATACTGGCGACAGAGGCACAAGGGATAATTTTCAACACTGATAAAGCAAGAAATACACAAGTGAGGGGGCATCAAAATCTACAGGGTTCGTGTTTACCATACTAGCTCATAATTCAAACTTCAAAATATAAGGAATATATAAGGAACAACTAAGCACTATAAAAGATTTGGTTAGGTCGAGATGCATTGACATACATCAAATTTCCAAAGCCAATTATCACCATCGCATGATTCTAAAACTCAAAGAAATAGGGCATTCTATGGCCATCAAAATTAAAGGAATCCAATACGTATCAAGGGCATTCACATATTTTAAAGACACAAGAACACAAAGATTTATATCAATGAAATAAAAGAATTTGGTGTCTTCAAGAGACCATACACCACTTTCAGATTGTTGACAATAAATAAATCATAGGTAACAATGGACAAGAAAATCTTAAGGGGTTTTCTAGCTTTGGAAATTAGCAAACACCATCACTGGAAGTGAAATGGATACAGAGCAAGAAAAAAAGATTTCCAACAAGAGTCTGAGCTAAAATATTCTGAAGATGTAACTCCTTATTTATTCAATTCAAGATTAAATAAAAAAAGAATCATTTGTTTCAAACAACTCAACATTAACATTTGCTTCCGAAAAAAAATATAAATTGTGAAAATGGTGGAACCTGGATTCTCTGGCTTTCCAGAGGAAGTTTTGTTGCAGAGGTCCCCACTCCTAGCTTGCAGCTTCAATACACTTCCAATATTCTCAACAAACGTACTGCAATCCCCAATTTCAAAGCCTCCAAAATCCAAAAACAAACTCTCAAGAACCAAAATAACTCCAAGAACAAGAAAATTACTCATGATAGAGTTACAAATTAATTTTCAAAAAAATAACCAAAAGGCCCCTTTCTTTATGCAGATTAATTAATTTATTTACTACCCATCATGTCCATTACTACATACCATTTTAAATTTAATTATTTTATTTTTCTTTTCCCAACTACTCATTACTTTCACTCCTCAATCTAATTATAAATAAAATATATTTATTTTTACTTGCACACCATAAATCCACTTTTAAAATATTTAATTTATAAATTTTAACTTACCTTTTAATTCCATTTGCACCAAAATTTAATTAACATATTTATTTTTATCTCTTTATTAATCATAATTTTAATTTATTTAAACCAAATAAATTATTAATAATATTTTATTTTATCAATACCACAATTATATATAAAACTTTTATTTTAATTATCACAATGCATTTTAATATAATAATTCTATTTTAATGCAGTAATGTAATCAGAAACATTTATCGACCAACTTAATCAAATGGAAAAATTAGCAAACTACATTCGAACAACATTGTTAGGGTTGAAATCTGGGAACTACATTTGACACTTTTCAACATGAAAAAACTTGTCACCATGGCCAAATGGCTTAGAGATATGAAAAACTAAGTTTATTGTAGAATACCCTACATGTCCCTATACCTTCATATTGAATGTTTCTAAGTACCACATTTTAAGAGAAGCAACTCATCAAAGTTTTCCATTTTTTGGCATTTAGGGCTCTTAAGAGAAAGCATTGACACAATGTAGTTTGGAATGATTATGCATGCTAGGGTTCAAAATAGGACCTTTCCTAGCATAAACCCACCCACCTTGATATTTTGGCACTGTCAGTTTGGCCCCATAACAAAAATTATGCTACCTTGCAACTTTCTCTTCAATACATTTGACTCTTTTTTTAATGTGCGAAAACTTGTTGCCATGGCCAAATGACTTGTAGATATGAAAAACTAAGAGAGGTTATTCTAGAGGGATCCTACATGACCCTATACCTTTAGAAAAAATGTTTCTAAGTATCATGATCTTAGAAAAATTATATCTCATCAAATTTTTCCACTTTTGGCACTTGGGGCTCCTAAGAGAAAGCATCGACACAATGTAGTTTATAATGATTGGGCATGGTGGGCTACAAAATGGGACCTTTTCTAGCATAAACCCACCTAATGAGACATGTTGGCACTATCAATTTAGCCCCACAATTTAAACATAATGAAAAGTATGGCTCTTGAAAAAAATTTACTAAACACATATGACACTTTTTTTGACATTTAAAAAATTATCACTATTGTCAAGTGGATTGGAGATTTCAAAAATTGAGAAAGTTTATTGTGGAGGGAACCTACATGACCCTGTACTTTCAAAAAAAAATTCTATAGGTTCCATGGTTTATGAGAAATAGTTTTCCAAAGTTTTCCACTTTTTGGCAATTAGGGCTCTTAAGAGAAAGTGTTGACACAATGTAGTTTGCAACGTTTGGGGTAGATGGGTTTTTAAATATGACCTTTTCTACCATAAAACCACCCATCTAGATGTGTTGGCATTGTCGGTTTGGCCCCATAATGTACTAAATTCAAAGTTATGATTTTCTTAATAAATTTCTAACATTCCTAATAAATTTATGATAGTTATGATGAATTTATGACTGTCTTAATGAACCTTAGACCATTCTAATGAAGTTATGATAGTCCTAATGAATATATAACCATCACAATATCAAGTTTTGGCTGACCATATGAATTTATGATAGTCCTAATGAATTTATGATTGCTCTAATGCACCAATGATTGTCCTGATGAATTGTGTTTGAGTCATATCCAAAAAATGATTTAGATTTGGATCACAAATTTGACTTCTAATCATCCTTAAAACATCTCTTTGATTGGGAGAGACCCTTGTGTTATTCTTCCAAAATTATTCAATCAGGGATCTCAAGACTTCAACAATTGCTTTATATTTCTACGATAGTCTATTGAAGAATGTCCATAATTCATTGTTATTTGGATCCTCCACTCTTTGATGCCTTCCCATGGCTCCCATTAGAGATTATACACTTATTTTCAATAATTTACTTGTCTTTGTAATGAGGTGAGGTTTCTTAGTTTGATTGTTTACCATTATTGATGTAATGAAACATCGAGTGACATTACTATCTTTCATGCGTGAGGTAGACCTCACACTCTTATATGCACTCATTAAATTATTTGTAATAGATTTATCACTTGAATCATCTGATGTTATTAGCCCAAGAATCTTCATGATGAGCCTAAATTTTAATTTTCTTTTTGTTTCAATAGATAGTTGACATCTTCCAGTCTCATTTAACTTCTCAAAAAAAATCTCCATATCCTCTTAGCATATCTTTTAAAAGTACTCTTTGGAATCTTATCAACCATTGGTTTCAAAATATTAGCATCAATATTAATCAAATACTTAGGATTTCTATGCAAAAACTCTAGGAGGTGTTCTCAAGGGTAGAGTTTCCTCAACATTAGGAATGTCAACAACATTGGGGATAGATGATGTACCTTCTACTAGAGATGAAAAGGATGACACAACTTAAAATTAAGATGTAAAAGATGGTGTACCTTCAAATTGAGATGTGGAAGATGGAGTGTCTCCAACTTGAGATGTGAATGCTAATATAATTTCAACATGACATGTTGTAGATGGTGTGCCTTCAACTTGACTTGTGGTAGATTATGTGCCCCCAACTTCAAGATTTAATTCTCTCATTCCATGGAGGTTTTCCATCTATTTCCTTTGTGATTCCAATTCCACATCTCTCTTACATTGCATGGATGGTTCATGTTCCTATTGAATAGGCATGTCTTCTTCTATGGTGATCAATTTCCTTCCTTCATGAAGTTGCCTCATTCTTTCTCTTTTTTTTTTGCATTCTCATCTTCATTCACATCCATTGTTAGAGTCTTTAGTCATTTCCTCAACATGATGATAAATTATACATGTATGCACCATTAAGCAAGGTTAAAAAAATTAAGTAATGTTCACTTCTGTTGACATGGACAACTTAAGGTGTGCACATATCAATGACATATTGACTAAGAACATGTTAACATAATCATAAATTCAAGTAAAAAAATAAAAAAAGAAAAAAACAAAATGAAATTTATTACAATTGAACTATGTGATAAGGTGATAAGAATAAAACACTTAAGAAATATAGAATGCACCTTAAAATTTTAGATTCAATATTACAATTTGCAAATTATGTCATGTTTTTTCATTTTTTCTCCAAACCTTTTTTTTTTACTTTTTATGTAATTTATTGTGAATTCAATGTTGAATTCTATGAAATATAATAGGATTAGTAAAAATTATGAAAATAATGGGTTTATATTCTCAAATTTAAACAAAGACAATCATAATAAACATTTAAATTCTATAAATGTGAAAATTTTACCTCATATAATCATTTTTTTCCTAAAAACATCAAATTTTCATCTTCTATGTTGTCAAACGAACAAAATGATGGTGGAAAAGTGATAGAATGTGCAAAATATGCTTGTTCATGATTCCAACACCATGAAAAAGTGTTTCTTTGTTGAATAATGTGTAGAAACTAGAAAAAATCAAAGAATATGAACCTGAAACATGGGTCACATGCCTATTTTTACTACTTTTAGTGCAGGCTATTTGGCACTCAACAAATTTGGTGAGTTCCAAATAATATTTATTGAGATTTTGCAACCTTTAACAAATTGGGAAATAAGAGAAAGAGAGAAGGAAAGGGAATGATGAGAGAGACACATACACAAAGACCCTCATTTATAAACTAAATACCCTATACCCTACACATCAACCCTAGATACCTTATACAATCAACCTCAATCCCTGCATCTTTGACCTATACCCTCAACCCTATAATCATTACCCTTTACCCTAAACTATACACCCTAAAAATTAAAATCTATACTCATACTCTTGACCCTATAACCCTATATTTTGTAAGTCTATGTAGTTTGTGTTATCATTGATGTTAATAGATATTTGTTGTTTCATTGATATCAAGCTTAGAGATTCTTTGATTTGTTGCATTATGTTGTCATTAGTAGTCTCCCCGGTGCCAACCTCTAGTGTTTACTTGATAAGCATGTGTGTGGTTGACCTATTGTACCGTAGTTGGTTTGGTTGTAATGAGAAAGTGTTGTAGATGATGAGATGATATTTGTGGTGTTTTGTTTCCAAGTGCTTTTAATAAAATTTGAATAAATGAGGAAACATTGTGGTAAAGAGTATTCAATGTAGCAAAGTAGTGTTCTAGTTTTTGCTCCACATTTTTTTTGAATTGAAGATCTTCTTATGTGGTTTAGATATGTTGATAAGAGGATTTCAAAGGTATTATATCTAGATTTTTTTGTCCTAGAGCATTGTGCAGAGAAAGTTGTGTTCACCAATGTGTGAACTGTGAAAGTAGTGTTGTCTGGGAGAAATGGTTTTGCTTTGCATTTCTACATAGTTTGGTTTCTAGTCTTGTGGATCTAAGGGTGTGCTTACATTGCTCATATCTATCTCTAGAGTGATTTGTTCAAATTTTGGTGCTCCACAAGGTTAGATTCTTGAGTTACAGTATGTGGAAGGTTAACTAGATGTATAGGATAAATGTGTTGTTCAGGTGAAAGTTGTTGCAAATAATTTTGTTAAATTTTAGGGTGTTTATGGAATATTCTAGATTGTGTTTGAGTTTTTTTGTGTGGTTTGCAAGTCGTCTTTGATAAAAGGAAGTATGTACTTAAATGATTAATGGCATTAACATAGCTTCGACCGACCTTGGGTGTTTACACTAATTATAGATATGCTTCAGTGTTTTTAGAAGTGTGGAATGGTGTATATGAGTAAATTTAGGTCCAAATTAAGGTGTGATGTGGTCCACTTTCATTTCTCTCCACTATGGGAATGCTTAACTTGCCAACCTAATTTGAATTTGCATGGTTGAGGTGCATAGCTAACCTTGTAAATTTTTTTCAAAGTTGTGATGGGTATATATATGTGTTGAATTGATGGAGGATGTGTGTGTGATGTGAATTATGATGTGAAGTGTGAAATTGCAAAGTGCGATGTGAGATTTAATACCTAAGACTACCAGAAGTAGTGAGTAGGTGTCTACGTTCTTTAGAGAGAGTGTGAATGTACTAGTGGTGCAATGGTGGAACTTTTCTATTGTAGCAGTGAGCCATTGGCAATGAACTCTTATTTCTTTTAGGCAGTGAGCCTTTTGATAGTGAGACTATTGTATTCGGTGTTGAAATTAATTTATATTGTGAGCTAATCCTCACCATGGTTTTTCCCTTATTGGGTTTTCCACATAAATCTGGTATTTTGTTGTGTATGGTGTTGCATTTTTAATTTCTACTATTTACTCTCATGCTAAATCATTATAATAAATTAAGGCTAATTTGAATGTTAGTCAAGGTTTGATATTTTAATGAAAAACTAATTCACCCCCTCTCAGTTGTCTTATGCATTCAACAATTGGTATCAGAGAAAGGTTCCTTGGAAGAAAGCTTCATCGCTTGAGGTAGATTTGGGATGGCACACAAGAAGGAAGATCCTCTTTTTGATGGATCAAATTATGCATTTTGAAAGACTAGGATGGAAGGTTTCCTTTTTTTGCTAGGATTTGGAGTTTAGAAATCTATTGAATCTAGATATATTGTGCTTACAAATGGTTTGAGCACTGATGATGAGATCAAGGCCTATGAGAACAATGTAAAGGAAAGGTATGCTCTTTTTAGTGGTATTTCTAATACTAAACTTGTGAAATTTATGGATTGTAAATCTGCTAGTGAGATCTAGAAGAAGTTGGAAAGTATCTATGAAGGAGATGATAAAGTCAAGCAAGCTAAGATGCAAAACCTAAAGATCAAATTTGAAACCCTATGGATTTTAGAGGATGAAGATATTAAAAGCTACATGCATGAAGTGGAAAAAGTTGTCAATTCCATTAGAGGCCTTAGTGGAAAACTTGAAGAAGATGAAGTAGTAAAGAAGGTACTAAGAACTCTACCTAAGTCTTATAGTTATAATTTTTTTGCTATTGAAGAAGTTTAAAATTTCAATCTATATTCTAAAGATCAGTTGTTTGGTGCGTTAACTACTTTTGAATTAAGAGAGTTTTGTCTTGGTGATTCAAAGAATGAGACTACTTTAAAGTTAGAAAAGTTGAAAAAGAATGAAGAGTCAGATCCAAATGATATTGATGATGTAGAAGAAAACTTTATGAGATTGAAAAAGGGCTCTGGAAAATACAGAGGTAAGTTACCTTTCAAATGTTTGAATTGTGGAAAGATTGGTCATTATGCTACAAGATGTCCTATCAAAGCTTCAAAAGCTAAATTTAAGGAGAACAAAGGTAAATCAATTAAGAGAAGTTATTGTGTTAAAGAAGATTCCAACATATTTGATAATGAATATAATTACCCTGACGATGAAGATAATGAATGCTTGTTCATGGCTCTAAATGATGGAACTAATTATGCTAACTCTAAGAGATGTATGAAGGAAAGTGCTCTAGAAATAGGTCATAATATTGAAGCAATAATGGTGATGTCTATTCATGCTAGAGAAGAGAAGAATAATTGGATCATTGATAGTGGATTCTCAAATCACATGACTAGTGATAAGAGTAAGTTTGTTACACTTGAGAAATTTGAACGAGGTCTCGTTAAGTTTGGTGATGATACATCTAATAAGATATGTGGAAAAGGTTCAATCAGTTTTGATGGAAAGCATAATATAGATTATGTTCTTTATGTTAAGGGTCTCTGGCATAACCTTTTCAATGTAGGAAATATGTGTAGCAAAGGATATAACCTTATGTTTCAAGATTATGGTTGTGAGATCAGAAAAGGATCTAAAACTTTGGTTGTTGTAGGAAGAACATATGGAAATGTTTATTAGCTCAAGGGTGCTAATGGTATTTGCTTTATGACTCAATTTAATGAAATTTGGATATGTCATAGAAGAATGTGTCCCATCAATTTTGATAGCCTAGTGAGGATCAATTCAATTCAAATTGTGAGAGATATGCCAAAGATTACAAAGTCAATAAATGTAGTTTGTAAGGGATATCAAATTGAGAAGCAAGATAGAAAGAGTTTCAAAGTCAAAGAACAATCTACTACTGGTCCTTTGGAGTTGGTGCATATAGACCTTTGTGGACCTACTAGAATAAGAAGTTTTCAAGGTGATAGGTATTTCATGCTATTAATTGATGATTATTATAGAATGACTTTGGTTACTTTTCTCAAAGAAAATTCAAAATCTCTAGATTTAAGGCATTTAAAGCTATGGTTGAGAATGAAATGGATATAAAAATCAAATGTTTGAGATTTGATAGAGGTGGAGAATTCACCTCCAATGAGTTTAATATTTTTTGTGAAGTTAAGGAATAAAGAGGCATTTGTCAACCCCTAGGACTCACTAGTAGAAAAACAACAATAAATGACTAAAAAACCTACTAAAAATTACATATAAATGACTAAGCTTGGTCACATGACTATTAATAGTTTATTGTCAATCATTTATAACATGACCAAATTTATGACTAAACTATTTTTAGTCATTTATTGGTTGTTTTGATTGATCAATTTGGTAGTATATTTAGTCATTAATTTAGTCATTGATTGTTGTTAACTGGTCATTTATTTAGTCATGGAAGTCATTTATTTAGTCATTGTAATCATTAATTGTTGTCAATTGGTAGTATATTTAGTCATTTTTATTTACCGATTTCCATCCATTGGTAGTTTATTTAGTCATTTTTATTAACCGATTTCCATCCATTGGTAGTATATTTAGTCATTTTAATCATTATTTTGCTTTCAACTGGTCATATATTTAGTCATATTTATTCACTAATTTCTATCAATTGGTACTATATTTAGTCAATTTAATTATTAATTGATGTCAACTAGTTGTATATTTAGTCAATTTAATTATTAATTGATGTCAACTAGTTGTATATTTAGTCATTTTAATTGACTGATTTCCATTAATTGGTAGTAAATTTAGTCATTTTAATTTTTAATTGTCATCATTTGGTAGTTTATTTAATTGTTTTTGTTCACTGATTTTTTTCAACTGGTAGTATATTGATACATTGTTTATTAATTGCATAATCATTATATTTACTACTAGTTTAGTAGTAATTTTTTATTTATATGATATGAATAATTTATTAAATATCATAAATTATATAATACAGAAATAAACATATTATTAAACTTGAATTAAAACTTAAAATAAAATTAAAAAAATTACATATACAAACAAGCTACAATATACTAGAAGTTAAAATATTGACTCAACATCATGATAAAAAAAAAGGTAATTTGCAATAAAAATATAATGCAATTTTGATGAACTATAAGATGCTCATATATATATAATAAAAAATGTCAAAGTCTAAGAGTTTCCAACTCTTGCATATACACCTTGATAAAGATCCATGAACAACACTTTAAAACTACTACATAAAGCAGTGGGCCAAGTTGTCTAACAACTAGTACATAATAGATATCAACTATGTCATTTTTTGCAAATATTTTAGTGGCCAACATGTGAAGGTTCCTTCTTTCTCTTTCAAATAAAAAAATCCATCTATTTTGTCTTCATAAGGAAGGGGTATGTTACTTGCAACCTTTAAAATATTTACATTTGCATATCTTGTTCCTTTCAATTTGACTCCATCTACAATAGATAGTGAGTGAATCTACCCAATGCCCACAACAACACCATCAAACGGATCCAACACCCCAACTTTATCCCCTTCTTGGAGTTTATCAATACATTTATGCAACAAAAAAAAAAAAACACATTATATTGAGATATAAAACATTTTATAACACATAAATAAACATTCGATAAATATTTATAAGAAATTAGAAAATGACAATAGGAAACTTGAAACCATGCACCTAACCTATTAAACAAAATTTAACTTTCTGCTATTTGATTTAGAATCAATGTTAGATATAGAAGGTTTCAATATGTTAGGAGTCATGTGCCATGAAGATGTGGATGCTACAAGGACAACAAGTAATCACTTGATTGATGTTATTGAAGTTCTTAGAATAGAGGCTTTGAGAAAATATCTTTTGGATGAGCTCTAAGTTGTGATATATTTTGATGGGTCATATATGAACTATAGGCATTTAGCTATTCTATGTGTCACACTGACATATCGAGGTCATTTTATGGCTATTACTTGACATGGTATCAATTGTAATGATATAGGTCAAATGATGAGACATTCATTTGAGGACACTGTGGATATCCTTTTGGATGTTGTTGTTTTTGCAAAAGGAGAGCCTCTCAAGGGTGTTATAGAAAACATCATGCTTGGTTAGTTATATCAATATAATAGTAGGATTACAAGGAAATTCCATTCCTAAAAATACTAGAAACACTAACATATGAGTTTGTGCCTCAATAGGTAAGGATTCAACTTCTTTATGAAAAAAAATGATTTTTTTTTTCACAAAGCTATGTAAATTCCTTGGCTTTACATAGGAATTTGATCAAACAAATATCCTTACAACTTCTAAGCTTACAACTTGTTTGATCTTTGTATTAGCTATATTTGTCCCATCATTTTAAATCTATATACACAAGGTTTGATATTTTGGTTATGGTAATTACTTCCACCTATGATTTTCTTTTGACTTGAGTCTTTTACTCAAAAATATGTTTTCTAATACATTCTTATTTTTTTGTTGGAACAACCAAAGTGGTTGTAGATACAATCCCTTGATGAACTAAAAATGAAGCTAGGTCATGTGATAGTAATGGTACTTTTGGTCAAAATGTTTGAAAAGAGTAAAAAAGGTTTTGATTAACTCTAGTATAGACTTGTTATGCTTCTTAGGGTCAATGTCATTGTAATCTGGAAGTCTTTTCCTTTTCTCAAAGTGCTATATCTAGGAAAAATAATTTTTTGACAATGGTGGAAAAGTGTTGTCATTTTTTTTTCTTACAGATATATATGTAATGTCTTATGTCTTAAAATAAATAAATAAATTATGTTTTTTTTTTATTCTATTGAATGACAAAGAAGCAAGTTTTTACTCTGAAAAAAAACTAACCCATTGCATGGTACAAACAAATGGAGGGAAAAAATACAATAGTGCTAGAATGTATGAGTACTCCAAAAAGTGACATGGATTGGAAATGAAGTCCCCCCCACTGAGGACCATGACATCCCTGAACACAATGCACTAATACATTGTCAAAATCTATGTATGCACTTTATTACAACTAATTTCTAAGCTTCCATATGTAATTTATATGTTCTCCCTTATTTCCATAATCTATGTATACTAGCTAATTACACTTCACTACTATTCTAACCAGCTTCTATCACATAGGTAATGATTACCTTTATTTACATAATAAAACAACCATTACTTGCTTGAATAACACTTACTTGCATGTGGTTTCATATCACTCACCTCGAGTTCAACACCACTACTACTATGATATCATGCACATGCTATGGATTTTAGCATAATCACTATCAACATTGACATGAAGTTGGCAGCTTTGTAGAGAGCTCTATTGAAAGGGCCTTTTTCTTTTCGTTCTTCTTTCATATAATTGCTCTGCATGTGGTTTAATCATCATACAAAAATTAGTATAAGTCAAGTAAAGAAGGAAAAAAGCTATAAATTTTTTGTCTAAAAGAACATTTTAAGCATGAAGAATGACAAAACATTGGGACAGACTAACTTACAACTCAAAGAATGCAAAAGTGATATTTTTTTGTCCAAAATAATCTGAATGAAAAAACATTGGGACAAATTAACTTACAAATTAAAGAATGAAAAAGCTATAGATTTTTGTCCAAAATAATATTTTAAGCATGAAGAATGACAAAACATTGGGATAGATAACTAACAACAACTATTATATTACCTCAACTTCAACACAACTATGATTGTGTTGCACATTCTTGTCCAATTCATCATGATCACTATCAATATTGGCGGCTCTGTTGACATCAAGGCATTTTTGTTTTCATGCTTCTTTGATAAAAAAAAAATTGCATGTGGTTTAACAATCATGCAAAAAATATACAAAGCATTCAATAGTCAAGTAAAGAATGCAAGCTATAAATTTTTCCAAAAGAACATTTTCTGGATCACTCCAATAATAAAGAATCTGGGTTGGATTCCCCTATGCCTAGATTTCAATCTACATATTAAGAGGCATTTTTATATAGAATTTTCAAACAAGAAGAAATGAGATCAACAGAGCCTCTTACCTCATCTGAATTCATGGAATTATGCTCATCCCTTATAGAAACTATAGGCTTAACGAAGGAAACCAACTATGAAAAATTCTCAGTGAGATCATATATGCAACTCATTACATGTTGGTACCCTTCATTTTAGTTGACATGATCTAGAGAGGCTCTTATTGGGTGTCTAATAGATGGTTGTGAAATATTTTTTGATGAATTGGATTTCCACTATTAGGGTTTAAACAAATTGGAGCAATAAACATTAACAATTATATGCACATTAAATAACCTAGTAATAGCAATGAGAATAACACAAAAGAGATCAACACAAAATTTTAATGCGGTTCACCCAATATGGACTACATCCATAGAAACTTAGCCATCCAATGATTTTATTATCCAGTGCAAAACATATTACAATCTTGTGAATACCACACCACAACTTACATCCCAGCCACTTATAACAAGCTTTTTGAAACCTTCTACAATTAGGGTTTTACAAGGTCATTTTTCATTTGATGTGTAAACTAGAAAAAATTGACATGTCAACGGGAAAAAACCTTGATGTGTTAACCAAAAAAATAAAATTTGAGGCAATGCACCAAACCCCACAATATGTTACGAGTGTAAAATATTTGCATGATCAGTCACCACATACCAACAATGTCCCACTTGGAGACTGATTAGGCTCCACACCAAACAATCTCCCACTTGGAGATTGATCCTGCACAACACCACTACACTTGCAACTCCCACTAGATTACAAGTCCGGTTGGTTTCTTATGTCCACCATTATCATTTGTGAAGGCCGATGGAAATTGATGAGGAAATCAGTTTCTCCCATGTAACTACCTTTTTCAACATATCTACAGGATTCTCACTTGTGTGAATTTTCTCCAACTTCAATTGTCCATCCTCCAAAACTAACCAGATGAAGTGGTATCTAAGCTGTATGTGCTTAGTTTTTGAATGCAAACCTGAATTCTTATCAAGATGAGTGGCACTCTAGCTATTAATGTACAAAGGGATATCTTCTTGGCATTGTCCCAATTCCTCCATAAAATGTTGTAACCAAATGATCTCCTTTCTAGCTTCCGTAGTAGCAACATACTCAACTTCAGTAGGTGAAAGTGCAAAAACCTTTTACAGTCTTGAAATCCAACTAACTATAGTACCTCCTACAATTAAAACATACCTTGTAGTACTCCTGCTATCAATATCACCTGCTAGATAAAATTTAGTTTATGCTTTTAGAGCAAAATTGGTTCCTCCAAAACATAGTTTCTTTAAAGTAGTACCTCTCAAATATCAAGAATCCATTTTACCACATTCCAATATTCCATTCTCAGATTTCTTATATACCTGCTCACAACTCCCACTGCATGTGCAATATCTGGCCTTGTGCATACCATTGCATAAATCAAGCTACCAACTATTGATGCATATGGTACGTTAGACATTTTTTCTTCCTCCTCTTGTGTCTTTGGATACATCTCCTTAGTCAACTCAAAATGAATAGGAAAAAGTGTACTAACTTCTTTTGTATTCTCCATGTTAAACCTTTTCAACACCTTCTATACATACTCACTTTGAGACAAAAATGTTTTCTTGTTTGTCCTATCCCATGTGATCCTCATACCAAGGATTTGTTTTGTTGCACCTAAATCCTTCATAGCAAATGAATTTGCTAATTTTTGCTTAAGTTCTCTAATATGTTGCATGTTAGACCCAACAACAAGCATGTCATCAACATAAAGCAACAAAATAATATAACCACCATTACCCAATTTCTTAAAATAAACACAATAATCAGAATGACATCTTTTGTAACCTTGTTCAGCCATAAAACTATCAAATTTCAAATACCATTGCCGAGGTGCTTGGTTTAGGCCATACAAACTCTTCTTTAACCTACACACAAGTTCCTCCTTACCCTTGACCTCATATCCTTGTGGATTCTGCATGTATATTTCCTCTTCCAAATCCCCATGGATAAATGTTGTTTTCACATCTAGCTATTCAAGATGCAAGTCTTCCACAACCACAAGACTTAGAATAGTTCTAATAGAAGTCATCTTTACAACTGGAGAAAATATTTCATCAAAATATATACCCTTTTTTTGTGCAAAACCTTTTACCATGAGTATGGCCTTATATTGTTTCTTACCTCCATCGTCTTCCTCCAATTTCTAAACCCATTTATTTGGAAATTCTCTTCTACCTATAGGCAATTAGACTAAGTCCCAAGTCTGATTTTGCATTAAGGAATCCATTTCCTCTTTCATGCCTAGCTCACATTGCTTTTTGGTATCTACTTGCATTGCTTTTTCATAACCTCCAGGTTCACCAAAATCAATTAATAATATGGAATATAACAATGGAGAAAATATTTCTAGAGGTCTAGTTATCCTTGTAGAATGTCTAACACTTGTAGGAGTCTATGGGATAACTTGTTGTTGAGCATCAAGTACCATTGTCATTTTATTTTCTGGAATCTCATCCAACACCACATATTCCTTTTTGGCCTTTTCATACTTCTTTTCTTGCAGCTGATCCTTATACTTGACCTTCTCATTGAATATAACATCTCTACTCCTAATGATTTTATAATTTTCATAACCCATAACCGATAACCAAATTCATCTACTTCATATC
>VDFB02097786.1:9252-55834 GCA_007258455.2 Sequoia sempervirens
CAAAGAAAAGTACAAAAAAAATTCTATGAAGGTGAATTAGATTATCTGAATCAATTATATAATGAAAGTGAGACCGATTTAAGGTCAAATAAGCATGCAAGACCAAATTTCAAGAGGTTTTCTATGAATGAAGCACCCCGTCAAGCAAGAAGTAATGCATGCATTGATTCAAACTAGAGAGGTCCCTTCAATCCAAATTACAAGCAACAACATCTTCCAAAAGGAAGAATCTCATCATAGGTTCATAATGTACCAGTTCTGGAGAATAAAAGTGCCCAAGGGAAGGGCGTCGAACAAAAAAAAATTGAGATTCAAAGGAAAAAATTTCAAGAAAAGGGCATGCAAAAGGGGAGATTCAAAACAAAGATGAGTAGGGAAAGCAAAAAAATTAGGAAATAGGGGATTTTCAAAAATCACATGGAAAGGATGTGCAAAAGGGTGAGACTCAAGAAAAATCCAAGCAACAAAAACAAAGAGATCAGGAAAAGGGGTAAACTAAAATATGTAGGCGAGAGAGTTTTGAAGGGGGAAAGGAAAATCTCAAAAACCAAAGAAAAAGAAGGAACAAAGCTAAGAAAAAAGCAAAGAAGGCTCAGAGAAAGAGTAAGTAGACTTTATAATGGAACCACAATGTGAATCAAGATGGATCTATATAGAAAGGAAGTGATCAAGGAAAAAATCCACCTCAAAAATGTGCTTCAATTACCTTTTTTGAAGATATGTTAGATCCTCAAATTCAAGATCTCTATAGCAGGGCTTTAATATGTAAGTTTTGGAAACTCTCTCTTGATTTAGATAAAGTACAAGATTATGGGGAGCGGTTAGCAATTTTTTCTATCTTGATAGACAAAGGGGAATTTTTATTGTAATATTTCATGGAAAATCCCATAGAGATGCTAAATACAAAGTTAAATCATTGGTCTATCAGGAATTTGGATTATTTTTGCAACCATGGATTCCAAATTTTAAACCAGAAGAATTGGAGATTAAGTTTATCCCATTTTGGATTCAGATGAAGGATCTTGCTCTAGAATATAGGGAACTAAGATTGATAGAAATAATGGCTAATCGCATAGGGATCTTTCTTAGACATGATAAGTCTTTTTCAAAAACCCTGCCAAACTAGTTAGGGCTTGTCTTGCTAGATGCTACGAAGGATATTCCAGAATAGATCCATTTAATATCAAAATATGGTAAATGGATCCAAAATTTTATAGTGGAAACACCAAAGAATGCATGCACTCAGTGTCATGATTTTGGGCATTCTAGAAATTTGTGTCAAGAAGAGGAGATCCTTATTTCTTCATTGGAGCTCCAGATGGTAGAGTGTAATGAAAAGGATAAACAAAATCAAGTTAATTCACCTCGTAAAGAGGTGAAATTAGAAAAATCTATCATTTTGAAGCCTCAAGAATATTTGTTACAAGAAACTCATCAAGGAAATCCTTGCACTCTTTCCATTATTCATAATTTATTTGGCATAAAACAATCTACATGTTTGCTATCATTGACATTGAATGATTAATGAAGCGAACCTCATGTTTTCTTTGGGGAAATAATATGGAAAATGCATTATCTCTATATTCTCCTCCTCTTCTTAGTACATCAATACATAAAATTGAAGAAATAGTTAAAAAATTGATGTTTAATAAACAACCTATAATTAAGTCTCAGTGTGTCCCGGAGAATACTTTAGGTTTATACATGCCAATTCAGGATTATAGTCTTAAATCAGTGGTTGTTAATAGGCCAAGAGGTTATACTTCTGGAAAATGTATGGTTAGAGTGAAGCAGTTGGATGAGCCTGATACTTTGGAAGGATTTGTTAATTAAATCCTCTTTTTAGTAGATTCTAATCTAATTGATGAGATTGCAGAGTAGGTATTCAATGAAGAAGATTTTTCTTCATCTCAAAAAATGGGAGAAATGGAGACTATAGTAGATCCAACTAATATCCAAGTAAGGGAAGAAACTATTATTGATTTTCAAAGGATATGCATGAATGAGGATAAAATAGTATACACTGAGGCTATTGTAGAACCAGTGGTTAATGAGGATGTACAAAAATCTGAAATGCATTGTCTAGAAGAGGAAGACATCATGGGTATGGGAAATGTAGATGACAATAAGAGTTTGGATGGTTTTGATTATTCTTAGACTTTTTCAATTTCATAGACTCCAAGTAGTAAGCCTGTGACATTGATGTCCCTAGGAAAGAGAGGAAGGAAATCACATGTTGCCAAAATGAAGGAAGAAATAACTTTCGGGGTGCAAACCACTCTAGATAGTAAACTATTACTATTTGTAAACAAGCATCCAAGGAGAGCATGTTTCTCTCCTCGATACCATTGAAGATAATATCTTAGAATTTAAGGGGAATCAATGCCTCTAACAAGAAAGCTCAGATCAAATGACAAATAGACACTTGTGGAGCTAATGTGTTGTTCTTGCAGGAAACCAATACTTCAGAATTAGTGTATGAATCAACAATTCAAAAATATAAAATTTGGAAGTCTACACATTCTCCTGCATAGGGTGCTTTAGGGGGACTTATTACCTTATGGAATCCCAAATTTGTAGTAATAGATTCAATTAAGAATGAAAAGAATTGGCATCTTATGAGGGTCTCACATTTTGATTTGCAATTTTGGTTGCTTAATGTCTATTCCCCAACAACCACAACTGAAAAGAAGCAAATCTGGGAGGTGATTACACAATTTATGGATGGGATAAGGGATAAGAAAATTATATTAACAAAAGAATTTAATGCCATTACAAACTTGCAAGAGAAAAAATGTGGCATTCCTCCACCTCCTAGAGTAATGAAAGAATTTCCATTGTTTATCAAATACAATGCTTTAATGAATATTTTGTACCAGGAAATGGTAAGTTTACATGGACAAACTATAGTAAAAGTTTTCTACAAATTGCAGAACATTTAGAAAGGTTTTTAGCTTCACCAAATTGGTTTTTTCATAAGAATATTTTTACTTCAGAGATCCTTCCTTTTACAAGATCAGATCATTATGCCATTTCTCTAAACATAGAGGAGACCAATCTAGCCACTAAAGTTAAATCTTCTTTCAAATTTCAAAAAATTTGGTTTAGGCATCCTCCTTTTTTTCCTTTTTTAAACCAATGGTGGGTTAGTGCTCCCTTTGTATGAGGTTCATGAATGTTTCAACTATGCAGAACATTGAGCCATGTTAAATCAAAGATTACATATTGGAATAAACATGTCTTCAAGAATATTTTTCAGGAAAAAGGAAAGAGTCTTTAAACAACTTTCATAAATTAATGAGTAGATAATAGTGAATGGTTTAGATGCAATTAATTAAAAAAAAAAAGTATTGCAAGTAGAATGGGTAGAACTAGCGGCAAGAGAGGAAGTATATTGGTGGGAAAAATCTAGAGAACTATGGTTAAAAGAACGAGACAAAAATACAATTTTTTTCTTGCTACAACATAAATTAAGAAATCATTAAACACTATTTTATCTATATAGAGTACAGATTCAAGTCAATTGTTAAGAAAGGAAGATGAAATCTAGGAGGAAGGTGTCAGATTGTTTTCACAACTTCTAGTGGCTCCAATCAATAGATCAACAAACTTGATTAAAAATGGGGAGAAATTTTTAGAAAATATTCCAAAACTAATTGAGAAGAAGAGAATTATTATTTAATGAGGCCTTTAACTCTTGAGGAAGTCAAGAAGGTAGTATTATCCTTATCACTTGATAAGGCACCAGGACTAGATGGGTTCACAGCC
The DNA here is from genome assembly GCA_007258455.2 of Sequoia sempervirens. Classification (NCBI taxonomy): domain Eukaryota; kingdom Viridiplantae; phylum Streptophyta; class Pinopsida; order Cupressales; family Cupressaceae; genus Sequoia; species Sequoia sempervirens. Next base: position 13,021 of record VDFB02097786.1, read on the forward strand.
TTATTTTTTCAGCAGTGTTGGGAGTTTATTGGTATTGATATATTGTTGGCACTAGAGGAATCAAGGAGAACATGATCAATGCTTAAGAAGTTTAACACAACACACATTGCAGCTATTTAAAAACTGAAGGATCCAAAAATATTTGAAGAATTCAAACCAATATCCTTATGCAATACCATATATAAGATTTTCACCAAGGCTATTTACCTCAGGATTCAACCCCTTATATAAAAAGTAATATCACAAGAACAAGGTGGATTTGTGTTGAGAAGAGAGACCCAAGAAGGAGCACTAATAGCTCATGAAGTGTTGCACTCAATTAAAATTAATAATATTTCTTCATTCATAATCAAACCAAACATAATGAAGGCATATGTTAGAGTGGATTGGGACTTTTTGATTCAGGTTCTTCAAAAGTTTGGTTTCACTCTGAAATGGTGTAAATAGGTTAGATTATGTTTGACAGGAGCCAAGTTTTTAGTTATAATCAATTGATCTCTAGTAGGATTCTTTAGTTCCACTCAAGGAGTGAGGCAGGGAAATCCTCTATCTCCACTTTTATTTATAATAATGATGGAAGCATTAAGCAAAATGATAAAAAAGGTACATTATCAAGGTTTTTGGTAGGGTGTTTCTATTCCAAATACACATATTTCAATAACACACTGATTATTTGTAGATGAAACTCTTATTTGGTAGGTCTTCTATGCTAGAAGTTGAACAAGTTAAATAGATTCTTGATAAATATTCTTCTGCTTCAGGATAGAAAATAAATGCCAATAAACCTAAAATACACATTTTTAATACAAATGCCTCTATCTCAAAGAAGTTGGTAGAGTTGCTAGAATTCCAAAAGTCTGAGCTTCCATGTACATGTTATCAATCAAATGCACCTTTTGTTAGATTTGCATAAATCAAACTATCTGTTGGAACATGGAAACCCTTTTCAGATGTGGGTGATCTATGTGAAAAGGGAATCTCCAGAGTGAGCTGGTTCTTTGAATGATGAATCTTATTCTAAGTGATTTTCTGGGAAAATGAATAGAAAATATGACTAAAATGTAAAACTTATCTAATATGATTCCAAAGATTAATGGTGACTTTGATATTCTACCTACAAATAGTCTTCAAAAAATAATGAATTCACAATCTCTCATGAACACCCAGTACACAATTGATTTGCATGAAGGTTTATACTTAAACACAACATGCAACCTATATTAAATGGAATTTTTGTATCAATGATCTACAATAATAGGAAATGAAAAGGATCTGTAAACAAAATCACAATGTAGACATCATACTAAAACTGCAAATAGAGACATAAATTGGAGATAAGAATGTTGCTTTTATTGAACTGAAGGAGTATGCCAAAGTCTGAAACTGAGTACAAAAAGTTTACAAGCTCTTAGAATGTGTATTAGAGAAAGAAAAAATAATCTCAACTTAGAAAAACACTAACTTTTTCTTCAAGATATATCTCAAAACCCTAATCCGAGCTCAAGAAGAAAGCTCAAGGAAAAACACCTAAAACTGCCCAAAAAAGTGGCAAAAAAGTGGAAAAGTCACACTTTTTGCATGTGCATGCCCTAAGGCCTCTAAAAATAGGTGAAATATGCTTTACAAGCAAATAAAACACTTCATCTCTTCACCATATAGCTCAAATCCGACCAAGGGAAAAACAATCACCAATCTGCTAAAAATAGTAAAGAAATAAAACAATTTATAAAGCATTGTTTTATCCTTGCTTTACAAGATCTGCAGATTTTATATTCTCAATTTGATTAATTTTTGCAATTAAGATTTGGAAATATTTGAAAAAATTATAAAACTAATCTCCTTTACAATTTTGATTCTTCTTAGAAAAAATCATAAAAATAATGCATATTATCCTCCCATCATAATTGATTTCTATAAAATCAATTAAAAAAAATGAAAACTAAGGCATGAAAGCCTTCACCAAGGTATAGACATAGAATGAAAGGCCTTAGGTATTGAAGATAATGCATTAAAAAAAGGACTCAAGGATATGTGAATCGACCATCATCAGGTATATTTGACTTAGGAAAATTAATAATTTTCAAAAACTAAGGCATATGGGAATTGACCACCATAGTGTTTGACTTGGGCATTGAAATTTTAAAACTTAAGGGAAAAATTTCCTTGGTTGACTTAGGTCTTTGAGAAACCCTAAAGAACAAAACTCAAAAAATGCCCTAAGTTTTCACATTCATTTGCAAAGATGACTTTTGAGACCAAGAGCTCTGCTTGAGCCACCACCATGGAAGCTAGGGTTTTGAATTGGAGCCTCCATTCGAGCCTCCAATCAAGCTTCCTTCTTTTCAACTCTGATCATACTAGGCCTCTAAATCATGGTAAGCTTATTTTCTATCTTCTAAATTCATTCCTTGGCTTCTTTAATGAGAATAAAAGCCTCACTGGTCACGGCTATAATATATTTTCCTGATGCATCTTTGAATTTCTGTATTCTCCTTTCTCATTGGCCGCCATGAGAGTGAGCTCGACCCTTCATTTGGAAGCTTTGTGAGAGCTTGGTTTCTGTTTTCTTAGTCTTTTATAGGCACGAATGGTAAGCTCTATCTCTGTGTTCACTTATTTCTGTTCAAAAGAGAGCTTACAAAAGCTTCATATTTTTGTAAAAAAAAGACTCTATTTATAAATTTATGGCCATCATATAGGCCACACCATGTACATTCTTGATATGAACTCTGTTAAGAATCTCCATGCATTGTAATTTTTGTTTGCCTCAGGTATCTTTAGATCTGATAAAACTTAAATGAATTTTCCTCTTCTATGAAATGATAGACCATTTTATGAGCTAAAAGCTCCCTCCAGGCTGTGGCCATTCATGCACAAATTGGGTATTTAGAATGTTTCTAGGCTAGACCCATGAAAGGAATTTCATTCCTCTTTTGTATTTCTGAACAAACCATCATATGGGTATACTGTATTTTGAAGAAAAAATGTATACCTTTGATCTCTCCAAAGCTCGAGCTCGAGCTCGATCCACCATGATATTTTACTTGCTTTTGTAGTTTCTGTCAAAACCCCACAATGGGTAAATGTTTCTTTTAAGAAAAACTGCATTCTAATACAAACCCTCATATGGGTATTCTAAAATTCAAATATAACTGCATTTTTTCAAAAACCCAAGTGGGTATGCTGAAAATAGTGGTAAATCTACATTTTAATTGAAAACCCTAATGTGGGTATATTAAAACTTGAAAGAAACACCTATTAATGTACTCTGTCAAAAATCTCAAATAGGCTTCTTGAAACAAGGATAAAACTCTGCATTTTGAAAAAAACCAGCATAGCATTTAGTACTTTAAAAAAGCAATCTGTGTTTGAAACTTAAATTCCATATGTGGTTCTGCTCTTTTAAAAGAAACTCTTCATTTCTGTATTCTGATTCCATTTGTCTTTGAAAAGGTTAGGTACTCTGCTTGACACCTTGTGAACATGTGATCCTTTGCTCTGCTTTCAACCAAGATGAATTTGTCTATCTTTGTTGTATCATCCACTTCTCTTTATCAAACATGTTTAATCAATGCACTTTGGACTTAAATAAGTTGCTTCTTTCACCACTTAATATATGACTACTTGCAAATAGAGACCCCTAAATAATGTGTTCTTATTTCTATTTTGAAATTTATGCAAAGATCTCCTTGACGAGGCATAAAACAAGAAATCTAGAATTACTTCTCACCTGTACTATGCATACATTGATTAGATGATAACACTCTTCCCTATCTTGGCACTCTTCATGCATTTTTATGTTCCATTAAGAATAGGTAGTTCTATGCATTTTTTCTTCTTCAAAGCATTAAAAATTGATGCATCTACTCCATTTAAAGAAACACTTGCATTCAGACACTAGTGAGTACTTGTGAATCACCTGATGCTTGCCATCTTCCATTCAAATGAGCATGTATACCTGTTGTAACATTTGGAATCAGGATGCATAAACAATACCCATGGCAACAAAATACAAACAATATTTAAAACTTGCAAGTATGAAAATGATAATCTTTAGTTGAATTGATTAAGCTCATTAAGTCTATTGTCCACCTGTAGCTTTCAAAAATGTATGTTACTTGATTATTATGAGTGAACAATAGGCTTAATTTCTTTGATGGATGAAATTTTTTTTTACTCCTCTATGAATAGTTTAGATGAACATGATGCATTCCTTCACCTAGCCCCATCTGTAATGTTTAAGGGGCATCATGTTGAGCTCTACCCTTGTGGGAGCCTGTTTTACTCCACATGCTTGGTCTTCATGAGATAATCAGCTACATGATTTTTCCTATACTTGCACAAGGAAACAAACAATGTTAGCATAAAAAATATATGATGTAACACTCCATTTTCAGCTCTTGTTTCTACATTCTTCATTCTTAGCTAATTTCATGCATTCCAAGGAATGAATTATATATCTGTTAGTAAGGCATGTAGTATAGTTCATATCCCGAGCTCTTAATTGACCCCTTTCTCAGCCTTTTGCAGGTAAAGTTAGGAATGAAAACACGATGGAGCAAGCTACAAGCCATCAATTGAAGATCAAATATAGGCAATGACAGATATGTTCTATGTTATTTGTCACTTTCTTTCAGTTGTATATTTCATTTCTTGCAATGAATGATTTAGCTACCTCCATAGCTTGTGTGGATTTTAAATTTCTCTTCTGTCCCATTATGGAAGAAATGCATTGAAAATGCAGAGTTGTATAGTCACTTGTATTTGCAAATAAATGAATTACTGTTATATGAAACATCATTATGAAATGAATGCAAAATACTGTTATCATTTGTGAATTCTTTTTCCAGTATTCCATTTATGTTGCAACTTCTAAAATTCTTGTTCAGTGAAAACAATTGCAATTACACTCAAAACTAAAACTCAATAGATGCAAAGGAAACTTAAACAATGCAAGAAATAACTGAACTTCCACTTTTTAAATCAATCAAAGCAATTAGTTCTTCCAATTGAGCTATAGTGAAAAATTGGTAACATTTTGGCAATTTCCGCTAGATGCTTGCCAGCCTAGCATGAGATTAGTTTCCTTTTAAAATTCCATTGGGTGCAAAGTCAAATCTTCCCCTTCATGAAACTCATAAATTTGAACAACACTCCAACAATAACAAAACTAAAAAAACAATGCAGAAAAAAACTAACAGGCCCTAATGACCAACTAAAACATGTGCAACAACACTTAGGGAAAAGAAAACTACTGAAAAGAAATGTGTGTGACACACTTATTTGCAGCAACTACTCTACTTATTTACAGATAGAACTTATCTCAGAGGAAATGCTTGAGGTGGATCCCATTAACTAGGATAGACAACACCTCACTAGTCAACTTGGAAAGTTGGAAAGCATTGTGCTCCTTGCACTCTGTGATCACATAAGGCCCGTCCCAAATTGCATCAAATTTGGAATGCCGTCCAGGTTTATTCTTAAATTCATTCCACTTAAAAACTAGATCACCAATAATGAAATCTCGTGGTCTTTCCCTTTTTTCAAAAGAGCTCTTCATCTGAGCTTGATGTATTTCAAGCTTCCTTAATGCTTCTTTTCTAGTTTCATTGAGTTCTATCAATTGTGCAAATATAACTTCAAGAGGCTATTCACTCAACAATTCCAGCTCTTTAACAAAGGTCAAGGTAGGTAATTCAATAGAAACATGCAACTTAGCCTCCTTACCATAAGCAAGTACATGAGGAGAACAACTAGTGGCCCTTTTAGGATTTACCCTGTTAGCCCAAAGGGCTAAATTAAGCTTTTCATGCCATGTCCATTGATTGTCCTCAACTATCTTCTTAATTATAAGAATCAGATTCTTATGTGTAGATTCCACCTAACCATTACCCTGTGGATAATAGTTAGAAGATGTGTTCAAATAAATGTTATTCTTGAATGACCAATCAAAAATCCTTAAACCGATAAAAGCTAAACCATTGTCAGAGGTTATCGAATCTGGAGTACCAAATCTCTACACTAAGTCTTGATAGAAATTGAGTATAGCAGTATCGTTTGCTTCTTTCAAAGCAACAACTTTGGTCCACTTAGTGAAGTAATCCATTGCAGTAAGAATCCACTTATGACCCATGCTTGAAGGTGGGTTGATAGGTCCAATAAATTCTAAACCCCACTTGGAAAATGGTTGCTCAACTTGAATTGGATGCAGAGGTAGAGCTGCAAGCCTCTGTTTTCCAAAACATAAAGCACACTTTTCAAATCTTTGGACCCAAGCAATAGCATCCTTAAACAGATCTGGCCAATAATAACCAGCCCACATAATTTTTAGGGTTGTTGTTCTTACAGCAAAGTGGCCTCCTGAAGGCCCGTCATGAAATTCTGCTAACAACTTGTCAACTTGATTAGGATGAATGCACCTTAATAAAACACCTTGAAAGTCTCTCCTATAAAGAAGACCATTAATAACTACAAAAGGAATGGATTGTAATCTGTAATACCTTATTTTTTCTCTATCCAATCCTTCGGGGCACTCACCAATTTGTAAATAGCGTATCATTTGTTACACCCAGGTAGCAGCAGGAACTTAAACAACAACTTCATCATCATTATTTAGTATTGTATCAACACTTTTAGCTTCTTTTAAGCTGCTTTCCGCTGTATTTTCTACAATTTGTTCACACAAACCGTTGCCTCTAACAAGCTTGGTTATTTTAATGTCAACATCAAACTCCATCACCTTGGTTATCCAACCAGCACGCTTATCATTAATTTCACGGTTAAGTAAGAAGTCCTTAATAGTTGAATGAGAAACCAATAAATGAATTATACTATTTGATAACATATGCCTGAATTTTTTGAGGCTTCTTACAACAACAAAAACATGCTTCTCAACAAAAGAATACTTTACCTCATAGTCATGTAATACCTGGCTAAAAAATGCTACGGGCTACTCCAAGCCTTCATCATTTTTCTAGCACAACATAGTTGAAATAGTATCTACCCCTCCAAAGGCATAAAGAATGAAATCTCTGTCATAATTTGGATTAATGAGAGTAGAAGCAGCTACAAGGGCTTCCTTTATCTACTCAAAGCTTTGCTTAAATTCTTTGGTCCAACTGAAAGGAATATTATTTTTTAACATATCAGTGAGAGGTTGCAACAAAGCTGCAATATTTGGTATGAATCTTCTCACAAAATTTATTCTTCCAAGAAAGATTTGCAAGCCTTTCTTGTGAGTTGGTAATGGTAATTCAAGAATAGTAGAGACTTGTTCAAGGTCTATAGAAATACCTTGCTTTGAAACAATGTGTCCAAGGAGATTACCTTTGTGTACAAAAAAAATACACTTTTTCATATTGAGAGATACTCTGAACTTTTTGCATCTCTGAAAAATCTACTCTAAATGCTCAAGATGTTCATTAGCATTTCTGGAAAAAATATTAATATCATCTAAATATACTAGAACAAACTTGTTCATGAGGCCGTGAAAGGCCATGTCCATCGCTCGCTGAAATGTTGCTCTAGTATTGGATAAGCCAAAAGGCATATTTTTGTAGGCCATTGTACCCCACTTAGTTGTAAATGTTGTTTTGAACTGATCTTCTTGTTTTACTAGAATATGGTTATAACCTGAATGCCCATCCAACAAAGAAAATCTGTTAGAACCAGAAACTACCTACAAAATTTTCTCCATGGAAGGGAGCGGATAGTGATCCTTCAGTGATGCTTTATTTAAATCTCATAAATCAACACACAATCTAATTTCCCCACTTTCCTTCCTAACTGGAACTAAGTTTGACACCCAAGAAGTATGCTTGATAGGAAAAATAATACCACTCTCAACCAACTTATTCAGCTCAGCCTTCATAAGGTGCTCTGATTTGGGATTAAGGGGTCCCTATTTTTTCCTCACAGGTTTTGTATCAGGTTCTAGTTCAATAGTATGTTGGGCTAGCTTTGGATCAAACCCTTTTAAATCCTTGTACTCCAAAGCAAAAACATCACTAAATTTCTGACATAATAGAATAAAAGCCTGCTGCTCTTCTTTATTACATACCTTTCCCAATTTGAGAAGTTTACCTTTGAAAATCTCAATTGCCTCATAGTGTTCTTCCTTGAAAGTCATGCTGCACTTATCTTTTTGTACCTGGTCATCTGAGTTGAAAACAGATTCCAAGGTTACCAACCCTTTTGGGAGCTTGTTTGTCTTTGTAGATAGGGAAATTCAATCAGTAGGGTTTAATGTTGAAAACAATAAACTAATTAAATCCTATCAAGCACCATGAAGCACAAACTAGTAAGGAAATGCAAATAAACAAAGGAAATGCAAACCGATTCTCAAACTAGACTTGATTGACCTCCATGGCTCTTCTCCACCTGCATGAGAATGCGAGATTTTGAAGGGTTGATAATGGGGGAATGTTGGATGCTCATTCTTGCAGCATAACGACTTGACAAAAGAGAAAATACAACGAGATGAGATAAGATGTCAAAAAGATAGAAAGATTTCATTTCCTGTTTTAAAGGAAATAAATCTTGAAAAAGACGAGAAGAATAATTGATGAATTATCTAATTAAATAAATTAATTAGATCAATTTTGGAAAGAAAGTGAGAAGATCTTTTTAGGATTTTATTAATTAAATAAATATTTGATTTATTTAATTAATGTTGGATTTATGATTTCATTAATTAAATAATATAAATTATTTAATTAACATTAGAAGAATGAATAGAAAGGATTTAATTAATTAAATAATATAAATTATTTAATTAAAATTAGAGGAATGGATGGATTATGCATAGGAAGGGAATAAATGAAATTAGTCAAATAAATAAGATTTATTTAACTAATTAGATGATGACATGGGTACCTAGGGAAAAACATGCCACAAGATGCCTAAATGATGTAATGTTGAGATAGGTGTTGTAAGAGGACATTTTTGGGTGTCTACAGTCTTTAATTGCACAATGTGGTCATCATATTGCTGCTGCCACTTTTGTTAGTTTCCATTGGTGAACTCAGCTTCAACAATTAAGAAGTTCACAATTTGCTCATCGCTGTCAAAAACCTGCCAACTCACATTATTGTCAGGTACATAAGGTCTGACTACAATTTTTACATATTGATGTGCCTCTACCTTATGAATCTCACTCAGAATATCAAATTGGGCTCCTATGGCAGCGAGCCTATCAGCATGTTTATTTTCATTTCTAGGAACTGAAATGATATTAAGAGCATCAAAATATTCCATTAAATCCCATACATGATGCTTATATTTCTTAAGTAAATCATTCTTTGCAGCATTCAAATTTATGACTTGATTTACTATTAACTCCGAATCACCATAAATACGTAAGCATTTAATACCTCTCTTTCGGACCCATTCTAGGCCATGCACCAATGCTTCATATTCAGTTGTATTATTTGAGCAACTGAAAGAAAACCTGAAAGTTGCATAATATTTATTTCCATCTAGTGAAACTAGCATAGGTCCACCACCAGCACCTATGTTTCTCCTTGAACCATCAAAATAAAGCTTCCAAAGCTCATTTTTTTGTTTCTGCAGGCTGTCTTTCCTCTTTAAATAGATTAGGCATATCAGAATTAGGTTCACGAATCATATAAACTCCTAATCATATCTCATCTGTGTGCTGGAAACGATCAAGCTCGTGATCTTCGGTTGCCCATTCATCCAAATTCACATTTTCTATAGGGGTGTTGTGGTCTAAGGTCATGGTTTGCTCCCCTAATACAATGGTGGCATAGAGGTCAGCGTTTATATGATTCAGAGAATATGGTTCAATATGGTCTTTGGATAGAGGCTCATACTTTATGGTCACTTTCGTACCATACCTTGTTCTAAAAAACAAATGAGACCAATTAGAGGACAAAAACCCACCCAACTTGGCTGTAAAATCCCTTGAGAGGCAAATGGCAAAGTGGGGCAGAAAATCAATAACATGTATATCCTGATGGATTGTGAAATTTGGGGATGCATGCAAAGTAAGGGCTAAATTTTTTATTATACCAACAGTTTTAACAATAGATCCATCCAACTGAACTACGCCCTTCTGGGGGTTAGGCTCATAAACAAGACCTAGCTTATCGGCTAAACTCTTAGGTATAACTGAGCTACTAGCACCAAAATCTACCATACAATTATATACTATCTTATCGCCAATAATTACACTTAACTAAAATAGGGGAGGCTTTACCTCTTTAGTTTTCTAATCATTCTTAACTTCTAGATCATTTGCAAGCACAACCTTAGCACCTCCTTGATTAGCATCATCAAAAATGGAAAGCTCAGCTAAAGCATCTTGTAGTAAAATTTTCTGACCTGGGATGTGCAAAGCATCTAATACCGACATGTTGACAGTAGCCTTTTTGATATGTTTAACAATATTAAAAGGAGTTACCTTTTGCTGGTTTTTTGTAACATCAGCATCACTTCCCTTCTGCAAAGGCTACGTTTGTGTCTTTGACTATTCCCCGTTGGGTATTTGCTGGCCTCTTTGTAGAATCTGCACTTTAGGCTATGCTGCAACATTAATATTTGATGGAGAAATAGGCTATTTGTCTCTTGTGGGCTACTGCTATGAATTTCCAGCTTGCTGCCCCAAATCCATGGCTCTCTTTTTTGATCTAGTGTTGGATGAAACAAGAGAATTTTTTTGATCTTGGCTATTCATGCCACAAAATTTAGAACTCTGCCAGTTTGGCAAGGCAACTTCAAGGTTATCTTGTTGTTCTTGATTATGATCTACAACATTTTTTGAACCAACATAGCTATTCTAGACCATTAAGGCCTGATTTCTCATGCCATTCACACATGTTGATTGGTTGTGGGGTTAATTTCATGGATAACACGAATCGTAATCCTGGGCAACGTTGTTTTGTGGTAAAATTTCCTTTGATGAACTGGCAGTGTTGGGGTTAAAGGGCTGGAAAGGTCTAGGATTAAAATTCCTTTTTTGGCCTTGATAATCATTTTGAAAAGCTAGTCTATTTTGTTGATTCTGCTGATAAGGGGCTTGATAAGGCTTATTCTCCTAGAGAACTTGTTTCTTTATGTTCACGAGATCATTCCCAAAGGTATTAATTATATTTTTTATCTCTTGAAGCTCCTGGGACTGGGCTGGAACAACAATTTCTTGGGTTGCATTTTGATGACCTATTGCTGGAACAAGTGGGACAACAGCTAAAGGAGGTAGAGCGATAGGAATAGGTGACTATATTTTAGGAAATAAAGGCATAGGAGGCCCGAGGGCTATATCTCTAGTTTGGATGAGACAATTCTCAGCTCTAATGGAGATGTCATAAGCATTAGGGAGTGTGTGCCCACTCATAGATTGGGTCAAGACTAAAATTTTGCTATTTAAGGCTTTTAAGAAAAATAGAAAGGCATGAGCTGGTAAAGGCTTTACCATTGTAGGTATTCTATCCTAGGTTCTCTAAAATTAGTAGTTGAAATCAACTAAGTGTTCGTGCGACGCCCTCTGAATCATTCTCAATTGTTCTAACAGGGACAGGTTATCTAACCTATCCTCAAACTGGCAGTGTAATCCATCACCCAACTCATCCCACATTGTGATGGAGTTTTGCTGAAGACCTCTGAACCATTGCAAGGCTTTCCCTTTCAGCGACACAGCCAAAATCCTCAGTTCCATGCTCTCTTGAGTGATGTTGTGAACTGAGCATAAGGTGGCAACATCACAAATATGGTCAACAGGTGTTGTGTGGTCTTCCCCAGTAAAGTATGGTAGACTTTTGAGGACTGCAACTGGGATATTGTCATGTTGAACACTATTCAACGGGTTGCGTCCATTAAAAGATGCAAATGGGTGTTGTCTTGGTGCTGCCATTGGTGGTGCTTGTGCTATGGGAATAGGAACTCCTAGTGATAAAACCAAAGAGCTAAAAATGAAAGCTATTGATTTCAACCTCCCAGGTGTTTCAAATAGTCTCTTTGTTGTTCTTCCTCTCCTTCGTGGTGGGGATAACTGTCGGTACTCAAAAGGTGTAGAACTTGATCTAGTTTGTACTTTTCTCATGCGCAGGCTGCACTAAATCTGCATGCAAAATTAGAAACAGAGTTGCCAGGTATATTGAAACAAGCCTCCAAAAGGCTGAATAACTTACTGCATACACCAAACAACAACTTTAGAATAATGAAAACTTCTCTGAAATTGATTTTCAGAGTCCTACCGGGTGTGCCAAAAATTGTTATCAATCAGATATACACCCTTTTTTATATTTTATGAAATCAAACTATCTATTGCAACATGGAAACCCTTTTTAGATGTGGGTGATCTATGTGAAAAGGAAATCTCTAGAGTGAGCTGGTTCTCCAAATGATGAATCCTATTCTAAGTGATTTTTTGGGAAAAGGAATAGAAAATATGACTGAAATGTAAAACTTATCTAATATGATTCCAAAGCTTAATGGTGACTTTGATATTCTACCCACAAACAATCTTCAAAAAACAACAATGAATTCACAATTTGTCATGAACACCTAGTGCATAATTGATTTGTATGAAGGTTTAGAATTAAACACAACATGCAACCTGCATTAAATGGACTTTTTGTATCAATCATTTGCAATAATAGGACATGAAAAGGATATGTAAATATAATCACAATGTAGACATCATACTAAAACTACAAATAGAGACAAAAATTGGAGATATTAATGTTGGTTTTATTGAACTGAAGGAGTATGCCAAAGTCTGAAATTAAGTACAAAAAGTTTACAAGCTCTTAGAGTGTGTATCAAAGCAAGAAAAAATAATCTCAACTTAGAAAAACACTTTTTCTTCAAGATATATCTCAAAACCCTAATCTGAGCTCAAGAAGAAAGCTCAAGGAAAAGCATCTAAAATTGAACAAAAAAGTGGCAAAAAAGTGGAAAAGTCACACTTTTTGCATGTGCATGCCCTAAGGCCTCTAAAAATAGGTGAAATATGTTCTACAAGCAAATAAAACACTTCATCTCTTTACCATATAGCTCAAATCCAACCAAGGGAAAAACAATCACCAATCTGCTAAAAATAGCAAAGAAATAAAACAATTTATAAAGCATTGTTTTATCCTTGCTTTACAAGATCTGCAGATTTTATATTCGCAATTTGATTAATTTTTGCAATTAAGATTTGAAAATATTTGCAAAAATTATAAACCTAAGCTCCTTTACAATTTTGATTTTTCTTAGAAAAAATCATAAAAATAATGCATATTATCCTCCCATCATAATTGATTTCTATAAAATCAATAAAAAAAAGAAAACTAAGGCATGCAAGCCTTCACCAAGGTATAGACATAGAATGAAAGGCCTTAGGTATTGAAGATAATGCATAAAAAAAAGGATTCAAGAATATGTGAATAGACCATCATTAGGTATATTTGACTTAGGAATTAATAATTTTCAAAAACTAAGGCATATGGGAATCGACCTGCCATAGTGTTTGACTTGGGCATTGAAATTTTAAAACTTAAGGGAAAAATTCCCTTGGCTGACTTAGGTCTTTGAGAAACCCTAAAGAACAAAACTCAAAAAAATGCCCTAAGTTTTTTCATTCATTTGCAAAGATGACTTTTGAGACCAAGAACTCTGCTTGAGCCGCTACTATGGAAGCTAGGGTTTTGACTTGGAGCCTCCATTCAAGCCTCCAATCGAGCTTCCTTCTTTTCAACTCTGATCATATTGGGCCTCCAAATCATGGTAAGCTTATTTTTTGTCTTCTATTCATTCCTTGGCTTCTTTAATGAGAATAAAAGCCTCATTGGTCACGACTATAATATATTTTCCTGATGCATCTTTGAATTTCTGTTGTGAGAGCTTGGTTTCCATTTTCTTAGTCTTCTACATGCACGAATGGTAAGCTCTATCTCTGTGTTCACTTATTTCTGTTCAAAAGAGAGCTTACGAAAGCTTCATATTTCTGTAAAAAAAAGACTCTATTTGTAAATTTATGGCCATCATACAAGTTGTGCCATGCACATTCTTGATATGAACTTTGTTAAGAATATCCATGCATTGTAATTTTTGTTTGCCTCAGGTATCTTCAAATCTGATGAAACTTAAATGAATTTTCCTCTTCTGTGAAATGATAGACCATTTTATGAGCCAAAAGCTCCCTCCAGGCCGCGGCCATTCATGCATAAACTGATTATTTAGAACGTTTTTTGGGCCCGACCCATGAAAGGAATTTCATTCCTCTTTTGTATTTCTGAACAAACCCTCATATCGGTATTCTGAAATTCAAATATAACTACATTTTGTCAAGAACCCAATGTGGGTATGCTGAAAATAGTTGTAAATTTTCATTTTAATTGAAAACCCTCATGTGGGTATATTGAAACCTAAAAGAAACACCTATTAATGTACTATGTTAAAAATCTCAAATAGGCTTCCTGAAACAAGGATAAAACTATGCATTTTGACAAAAACCAACATAGCATTCGGTACTTTAAAAAAATAATTTGTGTTTGAAACTTAAATTCCATACATGGTTCTACTCTTTTAAAAGAAACTCTTCATTTTTGTATTTTGATTCCATTTTTATTTGAAAAGGTTGGATACTCTGCTTGACACCTTGTGAACATGTGATCCTTTGCCCTGCTTTCAACCAAGATGAATTTTTCTATCTTTATTGTATCATCCGCTTCTCTTTATCAAACATGCTTAATCAATTCACTTTGGACTTAAATAAGTTGCTTCTTTCACCACTTAATAGATGACTTCTTGCAAACAAAGACCCCTAAATAATGTGTTCTTATTTCTATTTTGAACTTTATGCAAAGATCTCCTTGACGAGGCATAAAACAAGAAATCTAGAATTACTTCTCACCTGTACTATGCATACATTGATTAGATGATAACACTCTTCCCTATCTTGGCACTCTTCATGGATTTTTATGTTCTATTAAGAATAGGCTTTTCTATGCATTTGTTCTTCTTCAAAGCATTAAAAATTGATGCATCTACTCCATTTGATGCAACAATTGCATGCAGACACTAGTGAGTACTTGTGAATCACCTGATGCTTGTCATATTCCATTCAAATGAGAATATGAAGCTCTTTCACATGCATCCATTATTGAATAGTGTCTTATTGATGAGGCATTATGTATGCCTATTCACTATCACCATCATGAGCATGTATACCTACTGTAACATTTGGAATCAAGATGCATAAAAAATACCCATGGCAGCAAAATGAAAACAGTATTTAAAACTTGCAAGTATGAAAATGATACTCTTTAGTTGAATTGATTAAGCTCATTAAGTCTATTTTCCACCTGTAGCTTTCAAAACAGTATGTTACTTGATTTTTATGAGTGAACAATAGGCTTAATTGCTTTAATGAATGGAATTATGTTTTACTCCTTTATGAATAGTTCAGATGAACATGATGATCCATACCTTCACTCAGCCCCATCTGTAATGTTTAAGGGGTAGCATGTCGAGCTCTACCCTTGTGGGAGCCTATTTTACTCCACATGCTTGGTCTTCATGAGATAATCAGCTACATGATTTTTCCTATACCTGTACAAGGAAATAAAGAATGTTTGCATAAAAAATATATGATGTAACAATCCATTTTCAGCTCTTGTTTTTGCATTCTTCATTCTTAGCTAGTTTCATGCATTCCAAGGAATGGATTATATCTCTATTAGTAGGGAGTGTAGTATAGTTCATATCCCGAGCTCTTAATTAACCCCTTTCTCAACCTTTTGCAGGTACAGACAGGAACAGAAGCAGGATGGAGCAAGCTACAAGCCATCAACTGAAGATCAAATACAGGAAATGACAGATAGGTTCTATGTTATTTATCACTTTCTTTCAGTTGTATATTTCATTTCTTGCAACGAATGAATGAGCTACCTCCACGGCTTGTGTGGACTTTAAATTTCTCTTATGTTCCATTTTGGAAGAAATGCATTGAAAATGTAGAGTTGTATAGTCACTTGTATTTGCAAATAAATGAAATACTGTTATATGAAACAACATTATGAAATGAATGCAAAATACTGTTATCATTTGTGAATTCCTTTTTTGTATTGCATTTATGTTGCAACTTCTGAAATTATTGTTCAGTGAAAACAATTGCAATTGCACTCAAAACTAAAACTCAATAGATGCAAAGGCAACTTAAACAATGCAAGAAATAACTAAACTTCCACTTTTTAAATCAATCAAAGCAATCAGTTCTGCCAATTGAGCTATAGTGAAAAATTGGTAACAGTACATATTTAGGAATTCCTTTCTTCATGGGTACAAACAAAGTTCAGTATTGGTAGAAAGTTTTAGATAGGATTAAATCTAGAATTCTCTAATGGAAAGCTAGAAATTTAGCCTTGTCTAGCCATATTCTGATGACTAAATCAGTCCTAGCAGCCATCCCTAATTATTATATGGTTGTATTCAAGGCACCAAAATGTATTGTTCTTCAAATTGAAAAGATCAATAAGAGTTTTTTGTGGAAGGGTAATTTAGATGAGAAAATAAAAGTTCCTTTGGTTTCTTTGCATTGTATGTGCATGAATAAAACTAGTGGAGCTGGTATGCACAATTTATCTGCAAGAAATATGACTCATGAAGAAAAGTTGATATGGTAGATGTATCAAAAGCCAAGCTTGAAATGGTGTAGTTTAATGCAAAGAAAATATCTAGACAGTGGAAACTCAGCTAGAATTTTCACCATTTCAAATCCTCCAAGTAGTTCAGTTATGTGAAATTTTATTGTAGCATGAAAAGAGGCCATTATGACATTTTTGTCATGCAAATTCAATAATGGGGAAAAGGTGTAGTTTTGGAAGGATTCATGGAATGACTATACTCCTTTAATCTCAATTCAAGAGTTGCAACCTCCAAAACAAATCCTATCAGACATATGGGGTTCTAAATTAAAATATTATGTCCACAAACTAGAGCCAATAACAGGGAGAGTTATATGGAAGGATTTCTCCAATTCACCAATGTCAGCTAATCAGAAATCTATCTTGCAAAAATTTCTAGGGGAAAGATGTGTTTTTTTATCAGCTAGCCCATATAGGGTAATTTGGGCACCCTCTAAAGATGACAGTTATATAGTTAAACAGGGATACAAATCAATCATATCAAATGCACTTCAAAACTAGTCTCATAGAGCATATTATTTTTGTTGGAGTTCAATGACGCTTCCTAAGGTGGGCAGTTTTGCATGGCTTGCATTAAGGAATAGGATTTTGACAAGTGATTGATTAAGTAAATTGGGTTTTACAGAGCCTTTTAAGTGTGTGTTGTGTCAAGGGTATATGAATCGATAGATCACTTGTTTGTAGGTTGTGTGATGGCCCAAGAGTGTTGGGAATTTATAAAATCTATACTGCATGTATTGTTTCCATTGCCTGCTTCTTTATGGGATTTGTTTACTACTTGGCCAGTTTTATATAAATTGTCTCTTTTTGCTTGTATATAGAGAGTGGACCCAATAATAGTAATTTGGAGTCTATGGTGGGAATGGAACAAGAATTTTTTTTAGAAAGCAGTCTTAGGCAGTGTACCAGATTAAGAGTAAAATTCAGAAGTCCATCTCAGAGGTGTCCAATGCATATGTTCAAAATCACAAAAAATGTTTCCTCCTTATACACAACTTGGGATGACTGGTTATTAAAGAACTGGGAGTATATATCATTTCCATTTAAAGATTGATAGAAGAAAAATACAATGGCTTTCCCCATCAATGGAGTTTGTAAAACTCAATTTTAATGGCTCATCAAGAGGGAAACTAGGTTTTTTGGGTGCAGGGATGTGTAATCATGATTGGAAAGGCTCTCTGTTAGCGGAAAAAGTTGTACAATTACCTAATGATACTAACAACATAGAAGAGACAAATGTATTACTTCAAGGACTACAACTAGCAAGAAATACTAGTCTGCACAAATTGCATATTGAAGGATATTCTCTCCTAATCATTAATTCCTGTAAAGAAAAAAAGATTCACAACTAGAGGTCAAGTTATATACTTAAAAAATTTTGGTTGTTGATGGATTCTTTCTAAGAAATTCAAATAACTCATACATATTGGGAGGGAAATAAGCTGGCCGAAAAACTTGCGAACATAGGTTTTGATGGTCAAGAGCTTGAATTTTTGGGAAATGGTGATCTTGGCAAATAATATCCTCAATTGATGGCTTTACTTGTTGAGGAGAAAAGTTTTTACAAAGTCAATTAGAAAATATGAAAAGTTATGATACAGTCAAGTGGTTGGGGCTCATGTTTAGGGGGCGGAGATCTTGGGTTGCAATTGAGATCACCACAAAGGCATCTGTTGAACAATCATCAACAAAGGGCCACCAATTGTACATCTAATAAGTTTATTTTTTTGCAGGTACATTTTCATTACTTCTGAGTAGATATGCTCATATCTTATATGTGTGTATGCATAGAATTGGCTAGTGCTTTGATTAAGAATATTGTGTATTGGTATCACATTAAGATATTGATGCTATCAATTCATTTGTACAGGGAAAGATGAGAATAAAGTTAGCAATTAAAATATCTGCAACCATGCTATGTGTTATTTGAATTAGCTATTTTGCTAAATTTGGAAAATCTCCATTTGGTTTCGTGGTGTGTAAGCTTCTGTCATTTCACATGACACCTTCATCATGAGCATGAATGGTAAATATCCTTCCATGTACCAAATTTGATTTTATATGGCTTGAGAAGGAACAAAAGAGTTAAAGTAATAATTTCTAGGCATGTTTCTCCATAGACAAGTGTGTGTGCAGTTGCATTTAACCACTCATTCAATATATTTTATTGCACTCTATGCCATTTCTTCTAGGAAATAGGTGATCATAGCTTTCTATTTCTTTTAGTTAGGAATCACAATTCACGACTGTCTATATGTTGTAAGAAATCTCTTCTAATTGTGAAGAACTCTACGTGGATCAAAAGAAGTGCAAGGCTTGTTAGAGAATTCAAATGGAGTACTTTTTGAGAAATTACAAAGCTATGATAACAGTCAATGCATGAGAGTCGTTGTTTATAAAATCCATTGAAGAGGAAGAATTCCAACTTGTTTTCAAGGGTCACTATCAACAATTCAAGAGATGCATCAAAAGGGTGATTGGACAAGAAATTTAGAGCCAGAAACAAGAAAGTTGATGTTTCCTTCCCAAATTATCTCCAATTTACTTGATCTGTTGCAGAGCTTTTGGGCTATATAACTTATTGCAAATAAAGTAGTAAAAGAGGTATACCTTCCGAATGATGTCCTTCTGAGAGCTTTTCAAAGCTATGACTTATGGAGGGGACAAGGATATGTAGGGGGGTTATTCCCTCAACATTTCCTTTTACACAAGCCCAATTATGTTGCAATCTATAGTGCAATCAAGAAGACTTTGTCAACAAGGAGGTCATATTTTTTTGTCTTCTTTGAAAAAGTATGCAGGGGATATTAAATATAAATAAATAGAGAGGATAAGGGTTTGAGTAAATGCCATTTTTTTTTATTCACCCATGAACATAATCCACCAGAAGATGTTGCTCTAGAGGTTTCTACTCCAAAAGGTACTGGTTTAGATGTAGCTATTCAACAAGGTGTAGTTCCAGAAGGTACTGTTCAATAGTTGATTGTCTTGGAAGTTGTTGCTCCATAGGTACTTGATGATGATCATGCTTCCCATCTGTGGAGTAATAATATGGACCCGAGTTTGAATATGTTTCCCCCTCTGCAATTTTTAGTGGGTTACCTTGAAGAGTATCAAGATGAGAATGATGTCTCTACTGATCAAATTAAGGAGTAGTTGCTCGTCTTACTTTCAAATTTTGTAGTCATGGGTATATAAGTTTTATCACAGTTAAAATTTTTTTATTGTAGATACAATAAGTTGATATGGCTGTTTGTAAAGGAATCATGTAATACTTTTGGGGTTGACCCTGGTAGTTTGTAAAGGAATCAAATAATTTTTTTGGGGTAGATTTGTTAATGAATAGTCTGAATAGGTAGGATTAGGGTTAAATTTGGCTGATGAGAGCCATAATGCATCAAGATACACTTTTGTACATCTTTTTTATAATTATATATATAGGCATACTACCTTTTATTGAAAAAAAATATGTAATTTCCAAATGGAAACTTTAAGCATTTATACACTACCAACGGGATGACATCCATGAAGTGTAGCCATGGATAAGGTCAAGCTTCACATGGAATTGGTTTGACAACAAGATGATGGAGAATGATAAAATTCAATAGTTTCGGTCCCACTTTTAATGGGAGAGGGTCATACCTATAGTAGGGCAAGCAAAACCATTATGTGCTTTGATCCATGCTTTTTAGTTGTTCACAAAATTCTTGATAAAGTTCATGCACAAATAAGAATTCCTTGGTGATCACATTCTCTACACACACGAGATCAATTAATATCCCATTAGTAGGCTTGTAATTTATTCTTTCGGTGATGTAAAGAGGACCATCGGGTGCATGTCTAATTGTGCCATTTTTGTGAGAATGCAATGTCAAGGGCCATTTTGGTTTGGCCCTTACAAGGTTGAACATCAATGAATCCGACCATACATTGTAAGTCTTCTTCATTTTCACTCATATTATCATATTTGTATCCTGAAGTTTTTCAACATTCATCACATCATTATTTGCATCATTAGCTTTCACAAAAGAGATATTATGATTTGGCATGGGGTTGGTAAAGATTTATAAATTTTGGCTAGGTGAGGCAATAGAATTATTTCCTTGATCATTAACACCACCAATCTAGATGTGATTAGAATCAATGAGGTCTTGCACAATATGTTTAATTAACATGCTTACATTGCTTTGTATCATGTCCATTTTTTCAGTGATAATGGCAAAAGGAAATTGAGTTAAAGTTTGGAGGTAAGGTCTTAGTGGTATCAATGGCTCTAACAGGAGGTAAGGTAACTAAATTCTTACTTATAAGGTGCAACATAATGGAGTGAAGGGTATTGGGTAATGGGGAACAATGTCTACTTGTTTCCCTAAATGAATATGGATTTTTCATTTTTATTGCAGCCACTTGGGAGCTAACATGTTGACTTGTTTGAGGTGTATTTAGTTGTAAAAAGCCCTTATTTTATTTCTTGAAGGGTTGGAAATTGTTATGGGGCATGGGTTTGGATTTCTCAGGATGGTTGGAAGAAATTTTTGGTTCACGATGACTAATCGAATTCTAATAATCATGAAGGACCATGCAAAAGTGTGTAAAGGAGGCAAATTTCAATATCCCTAGTTTTTCTTGGATTTTGTCTTGTAATTTTTCAATGAACATTCTTTGAAGATCAATATCAAGAATCTTAATGTTGATTTGTGAGTAAAGAAATTGATAATGGATGATATTTGTGACCTTTTCATCATCATTTTTTTTACATTGCATTAAATCAACTAAAGTCATCTTGGGATCCATGTGCACTTGGAAATGGTTAAGAATGGTATCAAAAAGATTGAATGAATGAATTGAGTTATTCGGTAAAGAAAAAAACCACTCCAAGGTAGTTTCTTTCAAGGACCTAGGGAAAATTTTATCCAAGAGCTTATCCTCAAAAATAAAGTCACTACATAACACTGTGTATGCCAAGACATGGTTACTAGGGTCTCCTTTTCCACCATATTTCTCAAATATAGGAATCTCTATGCCTTGTGGCATTTGTGCCTCAATGTCTCCAAGGATAAGGGGTTTCTTTTGACATATTGTGATGGTTTCCATTTTGACTTTTGTTCAATGTGGTAATTTGTTGTTGGAGGGATGAAACATTTTTGTAAGAGTTGGTTAAGGATAGAGTCATTTGTTGTGTTATGAGATGAAGGTGAATAAGGTGGAGGTGTATATTTATTCGGAGGATAAGTCAATTGTAAGTTTGTTAGGGGAGATAGATTAGGAGATATGATATTTGAATACACAAAGCTAAGAGGATTCCTAGTGGAAATACCTAGGGTTGTATTGAAATTTCTAGTTGGTTGTATGGTTGTAGTAACATGTGGTTGGTATATGTAGGAATAGAGGCCACAGTTGTAGGAGGAATTGAATTTCCACCTTGACTTTGAGTGTACCCAAAAGTTTGAGCACAACTAGACATTGTAGGGACATGATTTTTAATGGTATGAGATAGGCTACACACAAGTTCTATTGATTTTTCATTATCAAACATATTCCACATGTTAACTATGATAGGAATCACAGTATCAACAATGTATTCAGAACTCACAAAGTTTTGCAATTTTTCTAAGGCTTCATCCATTTGTTTTAGGTTTTCTTTAGGGGCATTAGCAACCATTGTGTCAACATCAGTCACATTGTTTGTGGGTAGGGTGGGTATGGGAAATGTGGTATAAAAGTTATGGTCAATAGTGGGTTGACTAATATCAACACTATGAGTGAAAGAGTTGGAAAACTCAAGATCCACAATGGATGTAGTAGCTTGAGATGACATGAGTCTTAAACTGCATCTCACTATAGTATTGGTAATAGGAAACCAATTTGTGAAGCTCATACAAGTTTCACCAAACCTAAGTGCACCCAAAATGGAGAAAGAACACTATTCAAATGCAACAAACACCCAAAAATAGGAAGTGGAATGCAAGTATGTAAAAGGATTTTGCAATTTTTAAATTTGAAACAAGATAACCTACTGATTATTCTATGAAAATTTCTGAAAATGATGTCTTTTGATGCCAATTTTGATTTCAAATAATGCACTTAATTTGATCAATTGAACTTTAATGTAAGCAATTACAATTTTTTTTGGATTTTTAAAACTGAAACACATAATTAACAACATAATAGAATGGAGCAAATAGAGACAAATTACTACCCAAATTTTTTAAAAAGCACCTGTACAGGGACTGATTCACCCTAGGGAAAATGGGTCCCAAGTCAGGGTTATGAAAAATCAAAGTTTGAATTTCTTGCTTAATATTTGAATTGTTAGTTTTAGGTTGCAAACTATTTGTATCAGTGACAAAATTTTCCATATTTAGGTGTCCTAATGTAAATGGAATTAAGGAAAAATGATGAAAAAATTGGCACTTTTTGAAATCCAATTTTGACCAAATTTATGAATCTGAATGACTGAAAATACACTAATATGCAAGTATTATGCAAAATCAATGTAATATGCATGCAAATTTTTTGGATTTTTTCATATTTTAAACAATGCAAAATACAAATTTAAAACCCTATATGACATGCAAACTAATGCAATTTTGACAACCCTAGATGAAATGCAAGCTAATGCAATGCAATGCAAACTATTGCAAATCCTAGATCTAGGGTTTGAATGATCTCAAAATCAGAAAGTTTATAGTGCAAGAATATCAGGTTCACCAAAATGAAACACAGGGAAATAGGGTTTGGTGGATATGAAATGGGGGAATGGGGTGATGCACCCATCTTCCTTATTTCATTAGAAAAAAGAGATCCCCAAAGGTAATATTGAATTTCAACCCTTAGGTGAGTCAACCTTAATGGAGATCTTGTTGTTTTCCTTATGATTGAGGATGGGGTAAATATGCTTGAAATGCACTTTTGGGAGATTAATGAAAAATACAAATGAATCAAATTATGCACTGTAAGACTTGAACCATCAATTTAAAGCATAACATAAATAGAAGCAATCAACTTTTGGCAGATCTGAGAAGCATAACACTTTATGCACCTATCACCAAAAGCTTTTGTTGAGTGTTTTGCTAGGACTGGTTCGCCCTAGGATGAATGGGTCTTGCTATAGGGATCCAAAATTTATTTTGATAGTCCTTTGCTCCTGGATCCGCACTCTATATTCCTCCAAATATCACAGTCGAAAAGTCAGAAATAAATTATGCAAGTGAGTTTCCGTGGCTTAACAAATTTGATGAAAACTTTGACAACTTTATAAAATTGCACTTTTGATCAATCTTCAATCCTTCTTCACCTACAAATCTATAACACACAAAGAGAGGGAATTTCTTTCTTTTTTGGTGAATGGGGGTTTGCCTTGGTCAAACCCTGTTTTGGTAATGAAACCTTGAAATGAAATGAAACATGAATGGAAGGAATGATGAATGAACACTAGCTTGTTGCAACTCACCAAACCCTTGAATGAAAACCTGTTGGGATATGGTGTTGTACACCATTACATAAAATGATTTATTATATTGTTATAATTAAATAATTATTTAATTGTGATGTACCTCGGTGGTGTGGATAATCACACTAGGTTATTATTTGGGGACCACTTGATGTTGTAAATTGTAACATTGTATTATTATTTAATGTGTGGGAGACTGTGATAATAATTTAATATTGGGGAAATATTAAATACAGTGAAGTCTTAGCACCCAATATTAAATAAGAGGTTAGTGGTTTTGTATTCACATGGTTTTGTGGTACATTGTTTTACCTTACCACTATTTATATTTTGTGTGAGCTTGTGTCTATAAAAGAAAACATATGTGTAGTGGTTTAGGTTGGTTGAGTGGTTTGGTTGCCATTTTTTAGTCTTTTTGAGGAGTGCATTTGTGAATCATGGCATGGGATGTGTGGATTCATGCTTGAACACATGAGAATGCATTGGAGGACTTGATTCTTTAGAGGTATTCATTGTAACTCTTGTATTGCTTTATTGCTAAATAATATGGAGTATGAATGCTTTTGGAGGCTAGGTTTTTCCCTTTTGATGGTTTTCCCAAGGTATATCTTGTGTTATCTTGTGGCTTGTCTATTTGATCTATGAATTGTGGTTACATGTATGCATGTTTATCTCTCATAGGTTATGTAGAAAATGGATTAAGATTGTGGGTTAAATGCAATATTTCCTAACAAGTGGTATCAGAGCTTTCATTGTTGAAGAGTTTTTCTTATAATTCTAGTTTGAGAATTTTTGCAAAGTTGAAGTCATGAACATGCATGTAGGGTTTGAGGCATTACACGATATGGAACACATGTTGCAGGTGCTTGTATGCAGATTCAAGCTTTTGGGTTGTCAAGATTTGTTGGGTTTATTGCAGATCTAAAGTTTTTCAAATTTGGGTGAAAGATGGTTTCTTGGTTTGAGTTTTCATATGAGGGTTTTGCAAGGGAAATTTCATAGATGACCTCTTGAGACAAAATGGACCTCATGGCTGGATTCAGGTTGGCCAAGAGATGAAGATTGATATAAAATTTGACCTATTTTGGAAAAGTTGAAAAAAATACAATTTTTTTTAGTCGTACGACCTTTTAGGCCACCCAATTCGCCTTGTCACAAGAAAATATTAAGAAAATAATAAAAACATCAAAATTATTTTTGCAGAAAAATAATGTGTATCAACTTTTTTGGAAAATTTTCTAAGTAACTGCAAAATAATTTAAAATTTGGGTTAAAAACATTTTATTAAAATGAAATAAAAAAATAATAAAAAATTTAAAAAGTGCCATCCTGGGGGATAGACTGGCCCCCAGGCCTTGGTAGTGTGAAGAGTGTACCCTCCCCCGATCTGGTGGATGGGGGCAGGGATAAACCCAACCGGGTTTCAAAACTAAAATTTCCTATTAATTTTTTTTATAAAATTTAAAACATTTTAAATTTCATCAAAATAAAAACTAACCCTCGTCAGATCTCAAATTTTTATAAGTTGAGATTTATATTTGGTCGGGTCTAGTTGGGTGCAGGGGAGGGGGGTTTTTTATTTTACAAAATTAAATAAAATTTGATAATTTTTTGGAATCCACCACCCCTTGCAGTGGTGCCACCGGCGGACCATTGACCAGCCACCAAGCCACCACTAGAGAGCCACTATGAGGCATTTTTACAATAGTTTTTTCAAACACATGTAACTTTTTCCCATGATGTCCATTTTTCAAATTTTTGTAGTCGTTGGAAAGCTCTTTCTATGCTCTTCACTGTGAAGTTGGTTTGGTTCCATAATTTTTCCATTTTGATATGTTTTTGGGGCCTAGAAGTCAGATATTCTCATTTTCACTATTTTGAGCATAACTTTTGCATACAAAGTCATATTTTCGATTACGAAGAGGTGTTGGAGAGAATTTGCAGTGTACTACATAGTGGTTTAGATGGTTTATTAGTTTGAGGAGCAAGATGAGTTTGGTACTTGTTTGATCACTTGTAGAAGCATGAGATTCAAGGTGTGATTGTGTGAGCATCCAAACGAGTCAAGAGGTGAAACCTTGAGGGAGTACATGTTTTTATATGATATTTATGATGCTATAACTGATTATCAGTTTAGTGCTTCTTGGTACAGGTTTATAGGTGTTTTTTAGAGTTGGGACTTTGATGGTGACAGGTACATAGGTTGTCTTCGGCTTTGAGGACATGGTTGGACATGGTTTGAGACTTGGAGTCATGTATGGGTGATAGTTGAGTGCAGGTACATCAATGGCTATGGTTATGGTGTCATGGGTATGCAAGTACATTTGATGCATTTGCACGACATGATCATGTATGTTATTGTTTGGTGGTGATATGGTTTGGTTATTAGGAGATTGGTCTCATCTTCTTGATGCTTATTTAGTTCCTTGACTATGATTACTCGTTTGTGGACATGTTTGGAAAATTAGATCTGAGGTTGATTTAGTGTTTGTCATTTGGTCTACATGGTTATCTTCTTTGATATCTTGGTTTGCAGGTTACTAATGTGATGATGATTTTGCATGCTTCATTTTTTGATCATGAGTTTTTAGGTTTGTGGATTAGCAACCCATTTTCTTGCAATGGGATGACTGATGCACAAAATTTCTATATCCACGAGATTGTTTCAATGTTGATGCAGATTTTGTTAGTTGGCCTTGTCTGTGGTCATTTGTACATTGGTATGTTGCTTTGAGACTGAGAGAATGGACGGTTAGATTACTTTATTAGTCAGGTGATGGGACTTGTAGCATGTGGTTTGATCATGATGTCATGATAGCTTGTTACATTCATTGGTTATACACTTTCAGTGGGATATTTTGATAGTGATGATTTGGTAGTGTTGGATTAGTTTGTGATGTCTTGTTGGAGGTTGTATGTATCTTCTTGGCTTGGAGATCTTGGTTTCACTTGTATGTTACTAAAATTGTAGTTGAGTGTGTGCAGACCTGGATGATCTTCATGGAGGAGATGGTAGTCATGATGCCATGTGTAGCTCATATCATGAAGTGGAAGTTATTGGTAGTGACATGGATGCATCATTGGTTATGGTTATCTTCATGTGA
The DNA here is from genome assembly GCA_007258455.2 of Sequoia sempervirens. Lineage (NCBI taxonomy): Eukaryota > Viridiplantae > Streptophyta > Pinopsida > Cupressales > Cupressaceae > Sequoia > Sequoia sempervirens. The sequence continues at coordinate 40,227 of VDFB02097786.1, forward strand.
TTGGAGATATGATTTCTTGGTTTAGAGTATGTTTGATATTATGTCATGGTTTACTCTTGATACCTATTTAGATTTTTGTCATGATAGGTTCCTGATTCTATGATTGGAGCTTTGAAATTGATCTTGGCAGTTCTCTTTGTTTTGGGTAAATTGATCATTTTATTGATTACTTCATGATTGTGCAATGTTTCATTTGGAGTTTTGCATGGATTGATTGGTTACAGGTACTCATGGATACTTGAAGACGTAGGTGATGGTTGGAGTTCTCTTATGATTAGAGACATTTTCTTGAGATAGTTACTCTTTGAAGGTTTCATCAGGAAGATCATAGAGCTTTCACCTAGATATGGATGTGAGTTCATTATGGACTGATAGAGGATATTTTTCTTGGAGTGAGTCATGTTGTCTTGGTTATCCTGGAGGAGCATTCTTATTCCACACTCTTGGTCTACTTGACAGTTTATTATTTGAGAAGTATTTTCCCATTATATCTTTCAAATGTGTTATGTTTCATGCTTTTATTTCTCATGGGATTGGGTTGATTCATGGTGATTGATTATGTAGACTCATTTGAGTATTTTTTATCATGAGTTTAAACGATTTATCTTTCATAGATATGGATCTTGAGCTATAGAGAATTATAAGTTTTGGAGGATTCATTTTGAGGGATATTATGGCATGGTTATCTCCTTGTGCATTTGAGTTTATGATATCATTCTTTGATGAGGATTGTTAGGAGATGGTTTATGGGCTGATTTCCATATTTGGGGATGGTTACTTTGAGTTTGGTCTTCTTGATTAGAGAGGCTTACATCCATGTTGGCATTGTTACATTGATTCATATGTTGTACTTGATCTATGAGATTGAGTATTATGGGAGTTGTTGAGGCTTTTAATTTTGGGTTGTTAGGAGATCATACTTGAAACATCATTACACTTTTGAGGTGTTAGTAGGAGGAAATTATGGTTTACAGGTTTCTCTCTTCATGGTTCCTTCCTAGATGTTCATGTTTTTGGGAGGATGGTGGTAACATGTTAGGAGAGATAATGCAACTATTCAGGTTGCATGTGTGGATCATTTTTATTGTTATTGGTACTTCATGCTTTGATTTAATTATCACACCTTGATATAGTGTTGATTGATAGACTTGATATGATTTGAAATTACTGATGCAGTGGGAATTCCTAGATATGTATGTTCTTCATTGACATGTTTGATACAAGGAGCTTGTGGTTGCAGTTTATGGGTTGCATATGTAATTGGCATGAGTTTATTGATGTATTGATACCTTGGAGGTATGGATGGTTGGATGTATTAGTATGTGTTGTGGATGCTATTTTTGATCATGTGGGTTTTTTAGTTGACATCAGCTTGTTTGGAGCCTTTATTATCACTTGGATTTTATGCTTGTGCTCATTGATTGGTTCATATTCACCTTGGCATGTTACTTTTCTTCCATAGGTGGCACATTGGAGGATGAGAGGAGTTATTTCTTGATATGGTGGTCACTTTGTTTTTATTCTAGGTATCTTTATGGAGCATAAGAGCATGTTGGAGATTCATGTGGTTACATGTATAGCTATGATGATGTATTTCATATATTGATCCCTTATGTAATGTATACAACAAGTGGGAGAATGTTGGGATATGGTTTTGTACACCATTCCACAAAATGATTTATTATAATGTGGTAATTAAATAATTATTTAGTTGTGATGCACCTAGGTGGTGTGGATAATCACACAAGGTAATTATTTGGGGACCACTTGATGTTGTATTGTAACATTGTATTATTTTTAAATGTGTGGGAGACATGATAATAATTTAATATTGGGGAAAATATTAAATAAAGTGAATTTTAAGTACCCAATATTAAATAAGGGGTTAGTAGTTTTGTATTCACGTGGTTTTGTTGTGTGTGGTTTTACCTTACCACTAGTTGTATTTTGTGTGAGCTTGTGTCTATAAAAGAAAACACATGTGTAGTGGTTTAGGTTGGTTGAGTAGTTTGGTTTTCATTATTGAGTCTTTTTGAGAATTGTATTTGTGAAGCATAGCATGGGATGTGTGGATTCATGCTTGGACACATGAGAATGCATTAGATGGCTTGATGGTGTAGGGGCACCCAAGCTCCTTAAGGATCACTTCAAGGGTCAGGAGAATGTAGGGGTCATGAAGATATTTAACACATCTCAGAGCATCAATTATGACATTTTGAAACCTATAATGGCTTTTGGAATGGATAAATGCAATAAGGGAATCAAAAGTCCTGAGGGTCCTGATAAGGACTCTAGGACCAAAATAAAATGTAATTGGACCAATAGTGTCCTAGGGGTCTAGATAGGTTTTGCTTATGTTAATTTAGGTTGAATGATAGAATTCAATAATTTTTAGAGGGTTTTAGTTAGTAGAAGTTAATAAATGAAGAGTTAGAAATTCAAATTTTGAAATCCAATGGCTAGTTTCCTTTTGGGCGGGTAAGTAGGTTTTTAGATGTTTTAACAATAAAAATGTAATAAAACCAATCCAAATCAGTTGGAGCAGTTGGGGAATGAGTTTACAAATCTGGAGAAATCATTTGTACGGAGGGTTGGTTGTTGGTATAGATTTTGTACGGACTGCTATAGGAAAGAACAATAAAACATCAAATTTCTTGCAATTTCTTGTGTCTTTTGATGAATTTCTGATTGCCATTGATGAAATGTTTAGTTGGATGATTTAGGGACTTGTATTTACATGTTTTGAAACCATTTGCATGTCCTAAAAGCAATAACAATCAATTCTTTGTACATTACTACTGACTGTCTCAAGGAAATTTAGTTTTTTCACTAATTTTTGGTGGTTTTCATGGATGTTTGATCCATTTCATGGAGGAATGTTGCTAGAACCTATGAAATGGATCTCTTCTAACATGTATCATATGGATCTAACAAGATAATGTGCAGGAAGGAAGAGTTCTAAGGTGTACACCGAGTTTTGACAAGGCAAAGTGCTTGAAAATGGTGCCTAAGGTAAAGCAGTAGGAGATCTACCTGAATAAGGGGCATGTTTTTGAGTTGAAGTTGTTTAAACATGTTGAGTTATTGGTGAAATGTCAAAGAAACAGTTCTGGAAGTGTTTGGAAGGCCAAGATCCAAGAAGCCCTAGTTTTGGAGCAATTTATTGAGGGTTTTGTGTTTAAGAGTCTTAAGGGTATCATAAGAGTCTAAGACCTTGAAAATACTTAGTTTGGAGAAATTTTGAGACACTGTAGAAATTTTCATAATCTGGAGTTAATATTTGAGTAGGGTTTCTTTGGAAAAGACAACTAATTAGGCCTTAAATCTGTGGAAACAACAGGTTTTGGAGGGATTGGTCTAAAACAAGTGCCATTAGGGTTTGGATATGTTGTGTAGCATCATAAAAAAAACTTGAATCAGTCATTAGGTTGGGGAGTCCTTTGGGGAAGTTGAGAGAAAAGTCCAAAAAATAGTCGCTAGAGGCCTAGTTGGGCTAGAAGCCTAGTCAAGGTGAAAAAGTGGGTTTTTGTCTAAGTCAGAGGCTTGGGACTTTGAAATCATTCATGACAAGGTTTATTGAGTCTCCTAAGAGTATTCCAAGGGTTTGGGTCCATAAGAGAAGGTTTTAGGTCATAAGTGAACTATTGAGGCTTGTCTCCATCAGGGCCTAGAACAGGGTTTAAGAGTGCATCTTTGAAATTCTTGAAAATCATTGTGATTATTCCAAAGTCCCATACCCTCTGCATCACTTGATGCTTCAGAGGTATTCATTGTAACTCTTGTATTGTTTTATTGTTGAATAATATGATGGAGCATGGATGCTTTTGGAGGCTGGGTTTTTCCCTCTTGAGGGTTTTCCCAGGGTATATCTTGTGTTATCTTGTGGCTTGTCTATTTGATCTATGAATTGTGGTTACTTGTATGCATGTTTATCTCTCATAGGTTATGTAGGAAATAGATTAATATTGTGGGCTAAATGCAATATTTCCTAAAAAAACCCTTAGAGGACTAGAGTCTAACACATCTCTCCAAAAACATGCATGAATGAAGATAACTTTGACATGATGCTTGAGATCTTGAATGCTGCAACAAATGATTGAGAAATCTACTCTTGAACAATTTTGACAATAATATTTGCTATATAAAAGTTTCCTTCTTGCTTCTAGATATTGAATTGATAAAAGACCTTGTATTTATAGGTAATTTTCTAATTTCCCAAAAATTAAACATCAAAAGCCAATGATTGTGAATTGAATTTAAATCATAAAAATACCACCAAAAAAATATTTAAAATTAAGTTCCTTAACTTAATGAGGACCCATTCGCCCTTGAGCCAATGGGTCCTAGGACCTAAATCCATGAAACTCAATTTCTAAGGAAATTTAATTAATGTTTACAGTTGTTTAATACAAGTTTCCCTTTCAGAAAATGAGATTAATTAGGATTTTAAATACACAATTGGGTCAATTATAGGTTTAATTAAGTACAATTAAATTAAGGGACCCAAACATAGAGTGAAAATATAAAGGTGTTCATTTTTCTACACTACACATATATAAATGAAGATTAAATATATTCAATATTAGTTTCTTCAATTATTGATTATGTGTTTTTTGAGTTGTGATGTAGATGCATATCATGCTACTGAAGACAACAACAAATTTACAAGGGGAGAATTGTTATATGATTTTTTCCTCAAAAGAAGAGAAAACTATGAAATAACCCTTTAAAATTAAAAGGGAGATAGAAAAATAAAGGATATTATGATCCTTTGGTTAAAAGAGATTAATATAATATATGTATAAACACTCTTTAAAAAGGGGAAGAATAATTATTTATTTAAATAAGTATTAAAATGCAACCTTTGTAAAAAGGTGCGATGGTTTGGAAACCATCCCTTAAGGCTTATATAAAGCATTTATGTGAGACTTGGAAAGAGGCATGAGGAAAATTCAAGAAGGAAAAAGAGAAATAATGAATTTATTACATATTGTGGGAATATGATTCTAGGTTAGCAGGTTGTGAGCATTGAGAAGGGGGAACACAAAGTGTGTCCACCTAGGGTACATAGTACACTCAGGATTGTCCTTGCCAGGGCTTGGGTATTGCATGTGTGTTGAGCATTGTTCTATTGAACCAACACTCATGTAGAGTGATGTAGTGCACTTTATTCCTCCTAGATTGCTCACAGACAGAAGAAGCTAAAGCAAGGATCCATTCCAGATAATATGTGGCTTTTCTACACATTCAAATAAATATAAGTATTGAAGTCCATTAATATTAAAATATTATGATTATGAGGATAACCTAAGTGAATTATATGGATATGTTATTTAATTTACTATGTTAATTATTTACTTTAGAATCCTTGTCTAATCATTACATATTATAATTTACACATCATTTTAGGACATGACATCTTGTAAATTATCTTAACTCTAATATTTAATATGTTGCTAATACTTAAACTAATTTAGAGGGAAAATGGCAATATAGATGTAATCTAGTGATTTGCAAGGATTTGTATTTATATTCTAAATATTTACATTTTAAAAAAATTAGAAATAAATTATGAATTTTTTATGTAACTTTTAATAACTTGTTTTTTAACAGTAAACACCATTTTTAAAAGTGACATTTATGTCGTAACACATAAATTTTTTCATTGAAAGGATAAAATCATAAATTTTAAAATATATATTTTTAACATCAACATCTAGCGCATGGATATTTTTTTATAGTTTTTTGTTTGATATTTTTTAAAATTAATTTTCAAAGTCAAAGTAATTATAATTTGGACATAGGTGTATGTCATAACACATAACTTCTTTTGTATGCATTGAAATTATTATTATTTTTTTGAAAAAAGTACATTAATACCTAGTCCACATATTTTAAAGGTTTTTTTCTCTATTTTTCTATTTTTTCACGTGTGAAACAAATACCTTGATGTTTGATGAAAAACCTATATTCACAAGAAATAAAATATAAATATAATAATAAAATAAAAAATATTCAAAATTATAATTTTGTTTAGCTTGTAATAATGGATACATACTTACAAAACATAATTTCTAAATGACTTTATTTGATCCCTCAAAAGGTAAAGAAAAAGTGATTTTTTATCATCATTTTGATAGGTGTGAAGGAGACTCCATTGTGGGTATTATTTAAGACTAGATGGATCCTATCCAAGGAGGTTTGATCTAAGGGGGTCTTATCTAACCCTCTTTAATTAAAACCCTTAAGATGGAACCCCTCAAGGTTTAAATCATTATTTTCTTACAAAATATGTGATTTCAGGCAAAAACTAGGATGTCCCAAGTTTGAGATCCATTATTGTGGGATGACCCTTCATCAAAATATTCTTTTTCCTTTTTATCCTAAATGGCCTTTAAATTTTGGGATATCTCTTCTTTTTGTTTAAATATGTTTATAAAATAATATTTCTTTTAGTCGTTCACCTTCTCTTTTACCACCTTTATTATTTTCACTAAATAAAACACTTCTAAACCTTTTGGTGGCTAATTCCACCATTTGTCTATGAATTATCCAATTCGAGGATTATTTGACCATATTATTTATATATAAAAGGATAGGGACCTTTTTTTGAAGTTATTTCAATTTAAAATCAACTGGTTGTGATTAGAATGAGATTTGAGCATAGTAGAAAGATTTAAATCTGCAACGACATATTAAGAAAAAAAAGAAGATATCTATCTAGTTTAACTTGAATTAGATGATCTCCACACATTCTATTGGATCAAGTGAAAGAAGTACCTTGAAGTTTTATATTCATAAGACTGGCTTTAGCTAAGAAATTAGCTAAGTCCAACATACTTTCTAAGTATTTTTCTATTCCTCCTAGATTCTTAGAGGGAACATGGGGAGAGTTGAAATCACCAACCACCATTCATTCTATAGATTGATTATTTAGTTTCATAGATGCTAAATTTTCCATTAATGATTTTCTATCTCGGCTTTAGTATGGAGCATAAATATTGGTTGGATTCCATTCTTATTATCCATATTGTATTAGATAACCTAAAGGAGATTTTTAGAGACAAAATTCCTTCCCTTTAATCACCAAATTATTCCACATAGTGACTAAACTATGAGAGGATCCTTTAGCTTCACTAACACATAACTTGACTTTAGACCATATCTTCTTTTCTATAGTTTCAAAAAAAATCTTAGACACCTTGATTTCCTGAATAAGAACAATATCAACTTTATTTACTTTTATACACTTCATAAGCATCACTTATTTATGAGGGATATTCAACCCTTTAATATTTAAAGATAGGAATTTCATATTTTGTTTCTTCTGGAGGTTGACATCTCTAGAGTTTTTGGTTTCCAATTTTCTACCTCCCTTGTTTCTTTTGATCTAGTTCCCCTTGTCATTGGTCTGCGTATTAGAATCAAATATTATTAGATGCATAAGAAAATTGAGAGGGGGGGTGAATCAATTGTACATTATAACATCAAAACCCTCATTAATATTTAGAACTTTATTATCCCTTAAATCCTTAATCAAATTTAGCATGAAAGTAAACAAGTGAAACATCAACACATCAAAAAACCATGCACAATAGAACACTATATTTACGTCGAAAACCCAAAAAGGGAAAAACCACGGTGAGGATTAGCTCACTATATAAATGAATTGCAATGTCGAATACGATAGGCTCACTATCAGAGGACTCGCTTCCAAAAAGAAATAAGGGATCACTACCATAGGATCACTATCTAAAATAAATAATATAGAAGAATGGGTGGCCCATTGCTAATTTTAACTACTAACAATTCATCTCTCTTATGTTGAAGATATAGTTCCACTGAAGCACAACCAACTAATTTAACAGACTAAATTATAGTCACCTTCTTCTCACTACATCTAGGAGTCATAAGAATTAAAGCTCACACTTAGATCACACTTGATCACTTTCACATCTTTCACATCAAACACACTTTTCTTAATCCAAAAAAAAACTCTCCTTGTATTTATACCATCCACAACCTAAAACAATCTAAATTAGGTTGACCTTAAGGAAATGTATGCACCTCTACCATGTGACATCAAATAGGTCAGCACCAAACACTTCCATAGTGTAAATAAGTGAATGTAGATCATAACATAACTTGAATGGGACCCAAATCTACACTGAGTCACTTCTCAACACTTCCACAAACAACAATCATCCTCCGTAATTAATGCTAGCACGTCAGGTTGGCCAAACCTGCACAAACACTAACAAGCGATGAAAAGCACACCTCTCCAGGTATACAAACATATCAAAGACCACAAAACAACACTCCACAACATCCAAGAATATTCCACATCATTACAATATTCACTACTACTACAGCAACCACTTGAAACTTAAGAACACTTTTATTCTATGCAGCCAAACACATTGGCACAAACATCCAAAACACCAAAAAACCTTGTAGAATACCATGACACCTAAAAATTCAAGGAAAGGTAGATATAAACAATATAAGAAAATTCCTAGATCCAAAATAATAGAACCTTCATTGCAGAGAAATGCAGAGCAATCTCATTTCTCCTGGACACCCTATTTCACCAGACAAAGATACTGTCAAACATAATTTTCACTACAAAACAATCCAATTTACCTAAAAATATGGATATAGAACCTTTGAACACCTCTAATAATCATATCCAAACCACATAGGCATATCTTCAACCATGAAGAAATGCGGAGCAAAACACCGAACACCACTTTGTCACACTCAACTCTTTTTTATTCAATTTTTTCTCAAAAGAACTTGAAATCCAAGTGAACCAGCTACATCAACAACACTATTGGAATATCTAAAACACATTTGTAGCATATGTAACACCTCTTATCAACTATAACACATCCAAATATGTCTCCAAATACTTCTACAATTATACTGAAGTAAGACACCAATCACAACACCAACATTGTGTTGACATTAATACCAACAAATCTAGGATTCCAACAACTCCAATGTTAGGGGTTGACATCATAAACACCAAAAAAAAGTCCAAAAATCTCTTCATACAATGGTTTGATATCAATGAAAACACCCAGACAACTCAAGCTTCCAACAATCTCCCCCTTTGTCATTGATGGCAACACTGACTTTCTAAAAAATCATCAATAAGAAAAGCAACCAACAACAATTTTGCAACAAGTAGCACTCCCCCTGAAAACTGAATCTCTTCTCCCTTTACCTCTATTTTAGGGGACTTCTTCTCCCCCCTACTTGAGGAGTTCTTCATGCTCTCAACACTCTTTCTCTTGAACATTCTCCCCCTATGGTCTTTAAGCCATATTCTCTTATACACTATGGTTTTTCAACCAACTCTCCCCCCTTTGAAATCAATAGAAAAGGGCCATAGACTCATCCAAATATCTTTCTTGTATTGAACTCTTTTTCTCTCCCCCTTTGAAAAAGTTCTAAGGTTAACATCTACACCTTTCACACATCATCTGCATAGGATTTTTGTATTTTCCCTTTTGACACTTGCATACACCACTTGCAATTGTGTTGCACTTCATTGCACTCTCACCCTTAGGGGAAAAAAATATGCTACATAAAACTTGACCAACCAACAATACTACTACCTACTCCCCCTAAGAGGTATCCTTCATGTTCATCAGTCTAGGACCAAGAATGTATCTTGAAATGTTTCCCAAATATATGCACACACTTATGAATCTAGTTGAAATAAGGAGGGGCAATGACCCCTAACTTCTACTAGAGATATTCAAAAATATGTTTAGGAAGAGCCTTTATAAAACTATCTACAAATTGATCCTTTATAGGCACATACTCTAGTTTTACTTCATTTTCTACAACCTTCTCTCTTAGAAAGTGATACCATATTGAGATATGTTTTGTTCTTAAAAGCATCACTATATTCTTTGATATATTGATAGAACTTGTATTATCACACAAGATAGAAATAGGTTTATTATATGATATTTTGATATCCTTCAATGTCAGATTCATCCACAACACCTATGTGCAACAAGATGTTGTTGCAATGTACTTTTCCTCTATAGTAGATAATGACATTGAGTCCTAATTCTTACTCAACCATGAAACCAATATATTTTCAAGAAAGAAAGAAACTCCAATTGTAATTCTTCTTTCATTGACACAACCTGATCAATCTACATCAATATAGGCACTTAAAGAGAAATTAGTATCCATTGGATACCATAGTCCGGAGTGACCTGAAAATATTTTAGTATCCTGTTTACTATTGCCACATGTGATTCTCTAGGATCTTCTTGAAATATGGCCACAAGATAAACTGCATGCATGATATCCGGTCTAGTAGTAGTTAGATATAGTAGTCCACCAATCATTGATTTGTACTTGCTTTGATCAGTCTTAGGAGATTAATCATTTTTCTCAAATAACAACCAGTAGCAGTACATACCGGTTTAGAGCCTTCCATTCCAAAATTCTTCAACATTTCCTTGACATATTTTGAATGTGAAATGAATATATATATATTTTTTTTTTCTGACATATTTGTAGCCCAAGGAAGAAATTCATCTCCCCAAACATTGACATATCAAATTCATTATGCAGCTCTTTTGCAAACTTTTTGCACATTGAATCATTTCCTCCAAATATTATATCATCAACATACACAACCACAACCAAGATTTGATCCTTCTCAACTTTAAAGTAAAGATTGCTATATCTGTAGTACCTTTATCAATTCCTTGCTACAACAGGTACCTATCCAATCTTGCATACCAAGGTTTGGGAGCGTTCTCGAGACCATACAATGCTTCTTCAATCTAAAAACCATATTAGGATCATCTAATAACTAAAATCCATCTGATTGTTCAATGTATACTTCTTCCAATTCACCATTCAAGAATGTATACTTCACATCCATCTGATAAACCTTGAATTCCTTATGTGCTTCAAATGCCAAAAACATCCTAATGGGCTCCATTCTTGCCACCAGAGAAAATGTCTCCTCAAAATCTATTCCTTCCACTTGTGAGTAGCCCTTACACACAAGTCTAGCCTTATTTCTAACAACTTCTCCATTCTCATTTAGCTTGTTCCATAATACCCATTTAGTTCCTATTACATTCTTGTTTGTTGTTCTTGGGAATAATTACCAAGTCTGATTCTTCTCAATTTGCATCAATTATTCTTCCATAACTTTGGTCCAATTCTCATCCTTACATTCCTCAATCAATGTCTTAGGTTCTATTTTGGAAAGTAGACACAAATTTACCTTTTCTTCTATCATACAACTTTTATTCTTGTCAACATGCCTTTCTTATCGCCTCATGATAGGTTGAATGTGAGCTGTAGAAAGCAAGCAACAAGTAAAAGAGTGCAAATAAACACAAAACAACCTACACCTCAAGATTAGCCTAAGTTGGAAACAAACAAGATAAAAGCAAGATGGAACCTTATACCTTTGTTGAGTCGATCCTTTGGTTGGCCCTTTGATCTTTGATGTGTATGCTCCTTGGATGGCAAAGTAGATGCAAGCTAAGTGATGTTGTGAGGATGAGTGCAAGTGGATGAAAACAAGAAAATGGCTAAGTATAAGTTGAGAAACAAAATTGCAAGAGTTTGGCTAGCAAAATGATCTCCCTAAAATGAGAGAAAAGAGGGGGTATTTATAGGATTTTTGGGAAATCTTAGGGGAAATGGACGGTTGAGATTGATCCACCAAATATCAAGATGTAGGGCTAAGGTGAGTTGAGAACTCACAAGTCCTCACATCTTGACATGTGGCATGTGAGATAGCCCTAAACGGTGAAGTGGACATGAGGTGGAAGGAGAAGGACATGACATGGAGGGGGGTACAAAGTACCTTGGGATTGGACAAGATCTCCTCATAAAGGAGGTACTTGTCCCATGTGGGTGAGAGGACAAGTGGGGAATTAAAAATTCCTCAAATATCCTCATATGGGATGAGAGAAGGAATTTAAAATTCCTTAAATGCATTGGGGATTAAAAGGTGAATTAAAAATTCACATGGGAAGGGAGATGCCTTGTCAAAAAGGAGAAATCCTTTAATAAGGTTGACTAAGGACACATGTCATAAAGGACATGGGGAAGAGAAAAGGAATTTAATATTCCTTGAAGGATAAAAAAATTCCTTGAGAGGTTGATTAGGCTAGTTAGTGAGGGATTAGAGGATGGTTAGGGTGGCTAAAGAGATTAGAGGCCAACTTGCAAAAGTTGGAGGATGTGACACATCCTAATCAAGGATTAGGCATGTGCACACCTTAATGATGAGATTAGAAGATGGATTAGGATAAGATAAAAATGATGGAGGATGTGACATGAAGGGAATTAAATAAATGGAATATTTATTTAATTCAATTGATGGAAGGAGGATTAAAGAGATAAGGTATTATTGATTAAATACCTTAGGGATTTGGCAAAATTAAAGATATTAATTAAATAATAGGAGTATTACTTAATTACGAAAATAAGATGAAAGAGGATGAATTTGGATAAATTAAGTGTCCAAATTTAGACATCTACATTTTCCCCTCTTTGAGATGGTGTTACGAAGTAGCATCATTTCAAAGAATGTTAAAACATAGAACCTAGAAGAAGATGGTTAGATTGGGAAAGATGCCCCGCCATTCAAAGAAGTGACTAGGAAGGAAGATGATGGGGGTAAAGATGAAAGTTAGGGATGAGGATGCCCCCTCAAGAGGACACGCGGTTCAAGAGAACACGTGGGCTCAAATGGAGGAGATGATGCAAGGGGAGTTGAAGAAGATGATGCAATGTGATGGAAGATTGGGAGGGAGCGTGATGAAGGATGCATGGATGGGGATACATGCAAGACGATAGAATGGAAAATGAAATGCAATCCTAATGCAATTTTCCATCGTCGGAGCACTGATTTTGCTATAGCATAAGACACAAGATGCCAAGGTATGAAGAACCAAGGCTGATGAGTGTCTAATGCATAAAACAAACATAATAAACAAGAAGGCTATCCCAACACCCCAAAGTCAATGATGACCTTGGTCGGGCCATGTATTGGGATAACCACAAGCACAAGGATGCCCCAGCATAACACAAGACCTCGTGGATCTTGGTGGGTACTACGTGGGACAACCGAGAAGACAGAAAAGATCAAGATACACCCCTATGTTGACTAGTCAAAGCACACCATGATATGATGGATCAAGGTGACCATGACAAGTGATGATAGGGAGCTCAAAAGATAAACAAAAGCCAAAAACATCAAAAGATCACAATTAATTTCAAATTTCCTTTGCCATAGGATCAATCAAGGGGATGGGTGGGATTGATGAGGTCTGTTAGGAAGGATGCATCCTGTTGAGACCGATGATGGATACTAAATTAAAAGATTGAGATGATGCAGGATATTCAGTACTGATTGGATATGATGATACAAGTGGATCTTGTTTGTTAAGATCCAGCTAGATAAGGGCATAGCTTGATGACGCGACATGAGAGACATGACACAAGATAGGAGACCTCGATGGATGATAAAGATGGGACAGACAAATAGGAATAAGATATGAAGATTGATGATGGATGATAGATGATAGATGATAGATGATAGATGAGTGGATGGACAAAGTAGAAAGATTGATGATAGGCGATAAAGGGACAAAGTGGACAATGAAGATCGATGATGGAACGATAGATGATAGACGATAAAGGAGCCCCGGGGGTGGATCAAATGATCGACCTTGCCTACATGACAGCGCAGGGGCAACGTAGTTCGACAGAAGGCCAAAGACAAGTGATGGATGAAAGATGATGAGACAACCCTAGATAAGGGGATAAAATGATTGGACCGACATAATGGGACAAGAGAGACCTATTGGATTGGATTGGACGATAGTGACCATACAAGCTCAGGGATGGGATAGTTATCCAAATCATCAAAAGCTGAATTGGGAGGATGATAAGATGGATAGATGAATGATGAGAAAGGATAGGAGATGGAAAAGATGTGCAAAAGAAGCAGACGTGATGATGATGAGATAGGTGGAATTGGGTTGTGTGGGGGATTATGAGATGGGATGAGGGGAGAGGATGGAGGGAGGAAAAGGATTGTTTAGGTGGATTGGATAGAGGGATAAGGATTTGGATGAGGAAAAGGTGACTAGATGGATAGATGAGAATGGATGCCATGATGGCAGGATAGGAAGATATGGATGGGAAGATGGATATAATGATTGTTCTGATGGAATGAATGATGTCTCCAAGGACTGTATCACAAAGGAAGATAGATGCCCCCACTCTAGATATGTCATGTGCGAAGAGGCATGAAGGATGCAATAGAGAAGGATAGGAAAATAAAGGAGTGAGATGGATGAAGATAGGATGCATGGATAAGGAAGGGAGATTGAGGCGAATGACGGTGGATATGAAGATAGACGAAAAGCGAATGAGGATTTGGGATAGTGCGTGGATGAGGGAAGGTATGCTAAAGCAGCTTATATAAGGTTTGGTCTCCATTGTTATCAAGATCACAAGAGGATGAACGATTGGGATACCGAGATATGCCAAGAAGGATGTGTAAGCTTGATAGGATGGAGGGGTGGACTCAAAAATGATGTATATAATAAGATGGGTGCATAGCCGAAAAGTGTAGCGGTGAAGCATAGTGGATGGAGGGAATGCAATCAGGAAATTCGCCCTAAGTGCGATGTGGTGGGGATTTCACGATGACGCTCGCTGCCGTGTTTTCATCATATGGTACTTATCCGCTAGCTTGTTTTCCAAGTTTTCACCATTGACTGGATTAGTTCTCTTTACTATTTTATTTTGATTTTGATTTTTGATTTTTTGACTTTTTTGGATTTTTTGGACTTTTTGGATAGTATGCGGAAGGAGATGGATAAGGATAGGGAGGCGAATAAGTGGATTTAGAAGACATGCAATAATTATATGGATGAAGGACTCAAGCATCAAGTTCCATACAAGGTATTAAGAGCTCATGTTCGAACTAACTATTGGATGTTGGTACAACCTTAGGATAAATGGATTATGCTAGAGGATGAATGAGAGGGATTTGATGGGGAAGATACGGGGGATAATGGGTGGGGTGTTGGAAATGGTATGGATAGAATGAGGGGGTGGATACATGATGGGGAGATGAGTTTAGGACCAACATTGGCACATGTGGTGATGGATGTGAAAAGATAAAAGGATGAATGGATGGATAATGTGGGGATAATGGAGGAGATGGAATTGTGAATTTTGGGACATAGGGACCCAAAACAGACTTAGGAGATGAAAGGTGGGTATGGTTAGCTTTTGGATTAGCAACTTTGGATGTTCTTACAGACTTTTCATTTGATGGCATTGCATCTTTTTTCTTTGGGATCCACATGGTTGTGATCTTTGCTTTGCTGGCTCTTTGCAAGCTATAGATTTGATTTTGATTTGGGATTTTGTTTTTCTTTTCTTTACCATGTCTTTTGGAGGGGACATGGGGAGCTTTAGATTCATGTGGATCTTTGGATTTATGCATTTTATGTTAGCATCTAAAGTGAATTTATTAGAAATGGGATGGGTGTGGGGGGATGGACGATGTGGAGCAATGGAGGTAGGAG
>VDFB02097787.1:0-13869 GCA_007258455.2 Sequoia sempervirens
GCCCAACTTGGGGTAAGAACTCTTTATCTAACATCATCATGTACCTGTTTGTGGAGGTGGAAACATCAAAACAGGGTTTGATTAAGGAAAGCCCCTATATGACACAACCCTTCCTCTCTTCTCTTTCTTGCAAGTTATATGTTTGAAGTGGATTTGAGAAGATTGAAGATCTCAAGGTATCAAAACCTAGATCAAGTATGCACACACCTTCCTTCATAAAACTTGGGCAAGATCAATTATTCACTGACCAACAAATTTTTGAAGTTGATTCCAACAAAGATGCACCTACAAATTGTGATGCTTAGGTATGCAAATCATGAAAATTAGAAATCTTCCATTTTAGACTATGGTACCTGACCCTAGTACAACCACTTTTTCCTCAAATTTGAATGCCAAGTTACATCATTCCTACACTCTACTCTTCTACTTTCAATTTTTGTACATTAGTTCTATGTTTTCAAAACCTATGACAATTTGATGCACTTGCATAGTTTACCTAGTTTACAACCATACATCACACATATCACATCATTTCAATCCATCAACCATGGTAGAGCTCTAATTTTTTTGACTTTGAGCTTGTTTTGTGCCCTATAATGGTTTGTTGCATCTATGCCCAAGGATAGGGTTTAGGATTTTAGCTCTGTAACCTTTCTCTCAAATATTTCAGGTCTTAAACCTTGGGTATTTCAATCCTCTGTTGACCTATTTCACCTGGTTGTTAGTTGCTTGAGTTGCAACTTAAGCCATCATAAACATACATTTACCGACCCTTTTGCCTAGGTTTGTCGATTAGCCCAACACTATGTCATTGTTTTAATTTTCTTATGTCGGGTCAAATTATTTTATGTCAGATGGTTCTAAATCTTATTTTTTTAACCTTGAGGGTCATAATCTCCTTGGCTAGTCATGGCCCCATTATATGACTAATAAGATTTGCGTAATACGAAAATCTACCCGTTGGATCCTAAAAGATTAAATCGATTAGTCACTTTCGCATACCTCACAGATTAAAATAATGGATTTCAATGCTATCGTGGAGGTCTCGGTGGATTTCTGATGTGTGTATTCCCCAAGGTGGGGCCTCTAATCAACACTCAAATTACCAATTCCCAATGGTCATGAGATCACTCGCTTAATATGTGATGTCAAGACAAAATCTCAACCATTCATTGCTCACCTCACAAGATTAAAAATAGTGTTCATCAGAGACATGCGAGGTCTACAATTGAATGACATGTGTATGGTTTCATCCACTTGAAGGAAAGAGTGGAGCCCATGGGAAGGAATGATGTGGCTTCCAGCTGGAATGTTTTCATTGGTTGTGGCATTAGTGAACAATGGCAAAAGAAATTCAAATCATGTTGACTCAATCTGAGTCGTTCAACGCGCCATATCAAAGGAAGATCAATGGTTGCTATTTAAAATCAAAGACACAAAAATTAGAGTCATTTTGCTTCGCACAGACGAGCAATAATGGCATATAGGACATTTGCAGTTATCAAAATTTGGTGATAAAGGCACTTAAATTTTGATTTTCTCACACAATTGAAGATTGCAAGTGAATGCAGAGCGTCCGAGAGATTGATCAAAGTCTTTCAAACTGCAACGTGAGCAAATTAGGGTTTCCTAAAAATGTAAAAAGTTGTAAGTGTAATTAAAGCTATATCCTATGCTTTATTTAAACAGTCTTGAATTAGGACAAGGTTCGACTATTTTCCTTCCAATTGGGTTGGTCTGCATGCTTTAATTGTTTTATTGTGTTTTAAAAAATTGCACATAAATTATAGTTCTCTGCCAAAATTGTTCTTATTTTCTTCTTCCCATTGTGCCCTAGGTTGTTAATTGAAAGAACTAGGTTTTGATCCCCTCTGTGTCGAAACTCTAGTTTATTCTGAATTCACCTATTTATCCATGCCTCCCAAGATACAAAAGTCTGGTTCTGAAACCCCAACTAGGCCACTCTCTCAGGACATTGTCAATCAACTTAAACCCTTGACTAACAAGAGGGCAGAAGGAGTAGTAATATACTATGGCCCTAGGATTCATGAAGGATTATTGGATAAATAGCATTGCATCAAGGTTGTTGAATTGTCTTTCACTAGATGGAAAATGTTCAAGAACTCATTTGGAAATACGAATTGTGGATCCCCCACCTACAACACTTGGAGATTAGACACGGGGAAACTAGTAGTCCCAAATGTATATATGGATGTAGACCTACTGAGGTACATTGCATCAAGATATGAACCTATTTCCAAAGTAATTAGGGCATATGATGGTGTTGAGATGGTCAAGATAACTAAGGAAGAGATTGCAGAAATATTCAAATTGCATGACTCGAGTCAAGATATGATCCCTATTGACCTTGATTCCTTTAGGAAGGAATATGAGAATACCAAGGTCTTGTTCAAAACTACAATTTTTCCAATGCACATTGCCACAACAGGATATGAAAATAATAGAAAACAGATAAAGATTGACAAAGATGAGAAAAAACCTTTTCCTATGAGGTACTTTTCCCCCTATTTCAAGAAGACTGTATGCCCCTTGTGTCATATTATTGGCTTCAATATACCAGAAACTATGCCAAGGGAATACATGTACATGGCAACAAACATTCAACATGTTGCTTTCAATGTAGTTTATGATTATGTTACCTATTTGGCAGAGCATATGCATAAGGGCTTGATTTCTCTTAAGGTAGGGAAGAATTGGGTAAATTTCTGGTGGTACTCCCTTTTAATGCACATGTTTTTATATAAGAGATAGAGGCACTTTAGCAAAGGCATGTCATTAAGGAAGGAAGAGGGTGATCTTGAGCTGCCCGTTCAGTGTTGGACCCAAATTTTGGACAAGGATTACTAGAAGTTTGATTATGTGATCTTCCACAATTTTTTTTCTTCCAAATTGAGGAGACTCCTAATTTTTGATACACCAAGGATCCCAAAATAAATTGATGATTTCTTAAGGCCCATGGAGAGGAGGCCAGAATTGAAGATAACTCATAATTTGGGAGACATCATCCCATATTCAGACACAACTCTATTTAGGGTATATAGGACAAAAAATTATCCTTTTGTGCTACCAAGGGGTGTTCCACTAAGGATTGGATTTATTGAGATAATGAGACAACTAGGAGGTGCACAAATGGCACATCTGCCAGAACATCAAAAGAAGGGTTCATTCTTCCCTGAATGGACAACATTTGTAGATTTTGTGATGGTTAAGGGAGGATGGAAGGCCTTTGACAAGATATTGGGACCCTATAAATTGAGAACAATGTGCCCTATAAATCATGATCTTGAGGGTTTCATTGTTGTAGTAAAGGAAAGAATTAAATTGGGTACATTTGTTCATAACTTCTACTACCCCGAGGATGTCATAAAAAATATTTTTGATTTACAAGTGAAAGAAGAAAGGAAAGCCATGTATCTTGCTTTCAACAAGATGGTGGAAAATGTCAGGAAATCAGATCCTAACTATGATCCTCTATCCAACATTCAAGGGGAATGGAACAAGGTAATGTATGTTTTGGAAAACTTTGAAAATGTTTTTGGTGTGTTAAGAGAGGTAAGAACTATTACAGATAAAGGGAAATCAAAGGCGGTTGAAGAGGATCCCACAATAGTATTTGAGGAAAGGCCTTCCTAGCCACCCAAGGAGATCCAAGTATATTCTAGGAGCAAAGAGAAAGTAAAGAAACAACAAACTTTTCCAACCCCTGCCACATCAGAGGGATCAGGGGAAATTTCTCCTAAGAGATCAATTCCTAGATAACCTTCACTTATTATAGTTGATGTTGATTCTCCTCCGAGAGGTTCTCCTCCATTAGAACAACCACCAATTAAGAGACAAAGGGTTGAGGTGAGTGGGGTAGTTGATTACCCTAATACTAATGAAGATGCCATTTTGATAATACCTAAAGATATGTAGCAAGGGATGCCTTCTCCCCCAAGGGAAGCCACATCAAGCTCTGGAGGAAGCATCCTAAGGTTAGGAAAGGAATAAATAAGTGGCTTGAGTAATATTGATGACATGAGACAAGAATTTTGTAGGGAATTCATGGAGGATGACTCATTTATTGAAATAGCAACATTCAGAGATTTTGTATGGAGAGAAAAAGCTTCAAAGTATGTAGAGATGGTTGCCAATGAGAGAATCTTACATCCTGGATTACTTGAAAATGTTATCCAAGCTAATGTGAGGAAGGAAATGAGGAAACAATTTCAAAATATCACAGTTGAGGAAGGAAGGGCACTTGTGCAAAAGAGTGGTGTTTTACTATTGCCTGAATGGGATATAGCTGATGCAATGGTACTTGACACTATAAGGAGAGCTAAAAATCCTCTATTCCAAACTGAAGAAGAGGCCAAATTGGCACTTTAAGGGTCAAATTTTAGTCAAGAGTGGGATGCTTTGGAAATATGATCATTGTCTCTTGGTTCTAAGAAGCCCAAAGTTGCAAAACTAGCTGACTTTAGTTGTCAACTAATTATAAAAAGAGTTGTTGATACTCCAGCATTGGAAGTAGTTGACATGACCATAAATATTGCTAAGTTCACAAAATCAATAGTTGAGAACCTTACTAAAGAAAGCGGAATGCATAGAAGCAAGTATAATGAGCTTATTGATGAATACAATAAGAGTCAGCAAAGGGTTGATGAACTTGAAACATAACTAGCATTATGGAAACAAAAAACGGAAACATTAAGGTCTCAAGGACCAGCTAGCTTGAGCCATGCTGCTCCCACTTCACTTATGACTCATCCTCAGTCACCTCCTTGTCCACCTGAGCAATCATTTTCAATTGTGCCTTATAATTTGGGTCAAGATAGATATCCAAAGGTGGTCCCAACTTATAAATTTGTCAGCGAGGTAAAGGAACAAAAGTTTCAAGGGTATGCTACCCCATTAGAATAGAGAATAAGAGAATTGAAGGCCAAGTTTGATGAAGTAGATTTGACATTGCTACCTAATATTCAACATACCTATGATGAGGTGAAACCCCTGCAAATGTGGAAGGACCAAGTGGACACTACAATTATCTCCCAAGCAGCTCTTATTTGTGAGAAGGTTTACATTGATATACTAAAGATGGTTTGCAAGAAATTGTCTTTCATCATCAACATTTTAGAGGATTTTGATAAAAGTCAATTGAGTAATGGGAAATTATTCCTCCTTACAAGAGAACATGGATGGAAATAATTAGGTTTCAATTGGCTGTCGATGTTATTTATGAGTAGTGGAAGAGAATATTTATTGATTAGATTTGATTTGTGAATATAAGGATGGAGAATATATATACTTGGATAGTATAGTGGTCTAGCCTCAGAAACTACAATGCATAAATATATGTTTCCCTTGATTCAAGATATAAAAAAGGTGTTGACTAATGAGGACTTGGATTGATGGTGATGCTGATTTGGATGTTGATTAACCTTTGCCACCTTTACACAATTTTGTCATTTTGTTTGATGGGATGAATATTCTTCAATGGTTAGAAGATTATTCCTTTCCAAAAAATTCCTTTTGGAAGGGGGTTCTATTTTCTTCAGTGAATGAATAATCTTTGTCTCATGTGTGTTCCCTCCAATTGAAAATGTAAATATAACTAAATAGGGAATATGTGTTGTAGCAGTCTAATTAGAATGTGACATGTGTACTTTTGGCTTGAGGCTTGTTTTGCTCCCTTGTTCTCATAAAAGGGAATTCAAGGCCATTAGTACAGGTCTCTTGTTGAATTCTGGTTATGAATTATGCAAATGGTTAACACAAAGAGAACATATTTGAAGTCTGTATCTTAAGTTTTGAGTCTAGCAAGTGAAAATTTTCAAATGTACAATTCTTGAACATATCTGAACAATAATAAATATCCTTCGAGTTTATCATCTCCCCAACTATACTTTGTATTTGAATTATTAATGAAAATATGATCAAGGATCATTTTGTTAATCTTCATTGTTACTGTGCTTTGATGTATGCTTAAATTTAGGCTTTGATTCAAAGGATCAATTAAAATGCTTAGGCTAAATCATGAATTCATATACTTGTGTAGTGGATATGATAAGTAGTGATAAAGTCTAAGTATTAATTGGTGAATTGCAAATCAATCTCACGTAGATCATGGATGTTTAGGATTAAATTCACCTTACATTTCAATTTGCTATGTTCTTGACTCCCAACCCAAAGATATGGCATTGATCTTAAGTATTGTATGCATTTCCCATGGTTTGGGTCATCCAATTTGAGAACAACATTCATAAATAATCTTTAAATCGATCTTCCTTTTGTTGTGGTTGGTGTTGTATGAATTCTCAGCTTTAGAAGTGTGATCTTTCAAAGAAATCGCAAGTCTCTTTAAAGATCTCATTGATTTAGCACTGGAATGAGAATGTATCTGTTCATTGTACAATGTGTAGTGTAATTGTGTAGCAAAGTTATAGGAAACACATTGTGGGAACACCCTCTTGGGTCTTATAGAGCCCGAATTGTAGGAGAAGAAGCATTCTGGCTTCTACTCATTCGTTGGCCAATTGTCTCTCAAGTATTCAAGAATTGAGCTTGGCAAGCTCATAGGTACTTGGTGGGATCTGATTGGTTCCCTAAAAACAACCAACAGATTGGCGACTCTACTAGGGATGTAAGTTTGATAAATATTTGTTCTCCAGAGTGCCTTATCAAAGATCATTATAATATATGGTGATGTTGACTTCTAGATTCAGTCTATTTGAAGTTTCTGCTAAATATTGCTCAAGTCTTTGGTAATTGTCCCACCATAGTTTGTGCTAAGTTTCTCGTCGTTTTATGTATTTGAAGGCTTGTGCTCAAAGTTCATTTAAAAGTATGTCGTATTTGTCAAAGTCTGTCTGAGTTTCTAGGGATCTTGTGAAATTTACATAAATTGTAACACAATTGCTACAAATTTGTCCCAAGCAATTTGGGTGGTGACTCTAAAATCTCTGCACTAGTGTGTGCCAATATTTGAAGATATCAAAGAAGTAAAGAAGAAGAATAGAAAGAAATTGAAAAGGTTGACAAAGGCAAAGAAGATTTAAGCACAAATGCGAGGAACTCATGGCCACATGAAGAAGCATCCAAAGCAGAAACTAGAAGGAGAACTACCTAAGAACAATCGTGGAAAATGGGTAAAAGCAAAGGATGCAGGAAAAATTAAGTCTACTCCCCACCCAACTCTTGAATGTGAGATTTGTTCTAGTTCTGGTTCTAAATGTGAAAGAAACTTGTTAGATTTTCGTGATAACACTTCTTCTGAGAGAAGTTTTAATGTGAATGAGAAACCCTCAGATTAAGGCTTAAGAGCCATGGAGAGGAGGGAGAAAGATAGAATACAACGAGATAATGAAAATGCTAGATGTGCTAGAGCTAAAGGATATTTGACCCCAGGCTCTCATACATATACTCCCCTTCCTCTAGATCTGTTAACTGGATTTGATGAATATTCCCATAACAATGTCCCTAATCATGTTGAAGTTGTAGTAGCATTTGATGTTGATACCACTTTACTAGAGGAGGAAGAAGTTTTTAGTGATATGCAACAAATTAGAGAAAGAGCCTTAAGATGCAATGAAAATAGAAAGAAAAGGGATGAAGAGAAAGAGAAAAGGATAAGGGAATCCATGATGCAGAGAGATATGTTACAAAGAATAGTTGAGGAAATGGAGGAATTGGACAGGTTGGCAACTAAACCTGCCCAAACAACTGGTCCTATTGTTGAAGAAATTGTAATGAGGGACCCTGTAGTTCCCTCTGTTGATAATGCTGGTGTAAATTCATGGACCAACACCGATGAAAAGGATTCCATCCTAGTTAACCCTCCTCCTAGTAATACAAATCCTCATCCCCAAAATGTTGATAAAGGAAAGAAGCCCATGGGAGGAGTAAAGATAAATGAGGGAGTTCCTCTAAAAAGGACACACCACATAATGAGTCTACCTCATTAGTTGATAAGATAATAAAAGAAAATGAGTAGTTACAAAAGAGAGTGCAAGAGATGGAACTCCCAGTTGTCAACACTAAAATGAAGCAAAAACTAGGTTTCCTAAAATCTTCCATAAAGGCTGCTGTTCCTGAAACTCAAACCTCTCAAGCCCATACACCATCTTCAAGTCCCCATGCAAATGAAAAACCTTCATCTAGTGCTAATCCTTCCAATTCATCTTTATAGGAAGATAATAAGGTTAGGAGAACCCAACAACATGATCGGTATGATTCCCAACCAAGGAGGCTTGAAAACAATTATGAAAGAAGAAGGAATCATGACAATCAAAATAAGGAAGAGGGACCCTTTGGAAGAAGATTATTGGATACTGATAGATATAGGAAACTATGTTTTGAGAACATCCCGGGGTATCCAAATCCTGTCCCAGACAATGCAAGAAAGCATGTACCCAAATTTACTGGTAATAATGCTCTCAGTAGTGAAGATCATTTGAAAGCCTTTCAGAGTTTTGTGGAAGATTTTGAGCTGTGGGATGATGATGTTGCTATGAAATATTTTATGCAATCCTTAACTAAAGATTCTAGGGATTGGTATGAGATCTTTCCTGATCCAAGCATTGATTTCAAGGATTATTTCTATCAAATTTTTAGAGAACAATATGGAGACCAAACCAATCCTCGATTTAGGTTAAATGATTTCAACAATATTGTAAAGGGACATAATGAAATGGCAACTAAATTCAATGTAAGGTTCCAAAAGGATATGTATAAATTCCTTGGTTATTTGAGGCCCAATGAAAATGCATGTCTAGTGGTATACTACAATGTATATGATTCAAAAATGTGTTACTTGGTCAGAGACAAGAATCCGTAGAACTTGAGAGAAGCCTACAAAATGGCAGTCTATATAGAAAAAAATAGGAGAGCATCAGGTAAAGTGGGAGGAGAGATGATCCTAAACCCTTGAAGAATCCAAGAGTTCAAAATGAAAAGGTTAGTAAAACTGCAACCCCCGATGAGAAGTTGGATCAAGTTCTTAGTTTGTTGCAGAAGGTGACAAAGAATGATAAGCCACAATTCCAAAGAAATGAAAGGCCACTAAGATTGCAAGACCACCCTTTCCATACTAACTAGCACAATGGGAATCCAGTTAACGATAATCAAAAAAATGTTCAAAGCACACTTGATCCTTTACAAAAGCATTCCACAAATGTCACTGAGGATTTTCCATAGTGTGGAATATGTCAAATGCCTCACTCTTCACAACAGTGTGTTGTTGAAAAATGAGTAGAAGAATCATCGAATGATCAAGGAGGTTATGGTTCTCCTCATGATCATGATGAAATTGTGAATGTGCTTATGACCAAATTAGATTTTGCTTGTGATGAGTATTCCTCTGATGATGAGCCCAATAGAAGTGATGTGGATGTTCAAAGGCAGGAGGCGAGTTCTTACCATCAACAAGTATTTTTAGATGAAGAAAGAGAGAATGACTACACTATTTACACTCTTGAATGAAACAATATTTCTTTGAGAAGACCTTCAAACAAAGAAATTGAAAATTTTACAATTGCATTGGCTACTCAAGAAAGAAGCAATCTTCATTTGAGAAATAGGATTGTAAATGGTAATCAGGGTAAACCTGGTAGCATGTTTATTAAGGAGAAAAATGCAGAAAATAAAGGGACTAAGACAAAAAATAAGAAAGAAGAGACAAAACCTAAAGAAGGTAAAGAGATGAGAATTTTGGCTAAGGGCAGTAAGGCTAAGACTAGTAGTGAAGCTGTTCCTTAGGCTGTGAAGGCCAAGGATCTAAAGACAAGTGCTGAAAAGATTGAAAGACAAGATGACAAGGTAACTTCTAAGGAATTGATACTCCCTGAAGTGAAAAACTATTCTCTTGTAGATATGTTCTAAGTATTGTCGCAGGTTAAAGTGACAGTTCCATTGTTAGAAATGATGAGAATCGATGAGCATAAGAATAAGACATTTTCTCTCATCAACAATATTGCTATGGGTGGTAAAGATAAAGTGGTGATTGATCAACCCGAATCAAGTAAAGCTCAAGAGAAGAATGCTTAGGTGGAAGCAGTGATTAGTGAAATTCCTAAAATATATTTGGGAACTACAGTTACTGCAAACCCAAGTCAAGTCAATCTATTTTTTCTAATCTTGATTATTGATGGGAAGTTGCTCAGGAATTACATGATAGATTTTGGGGCTTCAAACAATGTGATGCCAGTGGAAATCATGGAAGAAATGGGCTTGAAGGTTGATAGCACTTATGGAAAGTGTTATGCTATGGACTCAAGAGAGGTGCCTGTTATATGAGTAATTAATAGAGTTCCATACAAATTGGAAACCTTCCTTGAGAAGGAATTGTTTATGAGTATCACAGTGGTGGAAATTCCACCAACTTATGGGTTGTTATTGTTAAGACAATGGAGTGCATCCATGGGTGGAAGTATACAGTGTGACTTGTCATTTGCCACGTTCTCAATTGACCAAAAGGATGTTAATATTTGTAGAGAACCAAGAGTTTGCCACATGATTGAATATGCCGAGGAGCCAAAAGAACCAGTGATAATCAATTTTGTAGAAACTGGTTTAGACACTTTTTGGGTTGAAGAATTGAAACAATAAGAAGAAGTCCAACCTACATTGATTGATAGAGAGGTCCCAGATGCACCACAAGAAGATGCTCTTTGGACCATGTACTTTGATGGAGCTTGTTCCAAGGAGGGTTCCAGTGCAAGAGTTATTCTCATTTCCCCACAAGGTAAAACATTCAAGTACTCCTTGTTAAAATTTTCTTGTACAAATAAGGTGGCCAAATATGAGGCTTTGTTGAGTTTGGTGCCCCAAGTTAGCTTCTAAATGGTATTAAGATGTTAAAAGTATTTGGAGATTTTGAATTAGTGCTTTTCAGTTAGATTCAAATTTATATCTAAAATAAAGGCTTAAACAGTAATATAGAATGCAGGAGTTTGGGATACTATTGAAATTGCCTTTGATACTTTTAACATCTATAGACTGGATTGAAAGGGGATAGATGTTAGGGGAGAGATTTGCTAGATTAATATTGTTGTTAGATTGGATGATGTCACCTTTTATGGGATTTTTTTAGAATAGAGGGGTACAAACTTAGCTTTGAAGTTCTGAAAACATTTGCAACTATGGAGTGTTTGATGATGACAATGATATCTTGAAATTCTTGCATTGTATTGACCAATATGAAAGCCAAGAAATTGATTTTCACTCATTAGTGGTTGAGGTTGATGGAAAAGAAACATTATTTGGGAATGAAGTGATCTAATTGAAGAAAAACAAGATTCCCAAAGGATTGGTTGCATTAGAGAGGGTCTTTGATGGCCTTGATAAATCAAATGTTACGCATGGAAGAAATAAATCTTGGAACCAAGAATTCTCCCAAAAAGGTGTACATAGGGAAGAAGATGAAACCTCATGTCAGAACTATGTTGATTTCCCTATTAAGGAAATATAGACATGTGTTTGCATGGTCATATGATGACCTAAAGGCCTATAGGGAGGATCTATTTCAACATGAGATACCTTTGAAGCCTGATGTAAAATCTTTTAGGCAAAAGAAGAGGCCAACAAATCCCACATTGTAGCAAAAACTGCAAGAAGAACTCACGAAGTTAAGAGATGCTAGGATTATCAAGCCTATAAGGCATTCTTCATGGGTTTCAAACTTGGTTCCAGTCAGGAAAAAGAATGGGGACCTGAGGCTTTTTGTAGATTTCAAGAATCTAAATGTAGTATCCTTGAAAGACAATTATCCTTTACCTAACATGGAGGCTATGTTACAAAAGGTCACAAGATGTGAACTAATTTCAATGATGGATGGGTTCTTAGGATATAATCAAGTTATGGTGAGAGAATCTGAGCAGTACAAGACTGCATTCACTACACCATGGGGAACCTATGTGTACGTGAGAATGCCATTTGGCCTGATCAATACTGGTGCAACATTTCAAAGATCCATGGATGTGGCCTTTGCAAACTTTATTGATCTCTTCCTAGCTATATATTAGGATGACCTGACTGCTCACATCAAGAAGGAAGAAGATCATTGTTCTCACTTGGAGAAAATACTTGTCAAAGCCTTGGAGTATGGGATTTCTTTGAACCCTAAGAAATGCACTTTTGGGGTTAAGGAAGGAAAGTTATTAGGGAATATTATATCAAAGGATGGGGTTAGGATTGAACCTGAACATGTGATAGCAATAGAAAAGATCCCACCTCCTAGAAATGTGAAGGGAATCCAATCCTTCTTCGGGAAAATTAACTTTGTGAGAAGATTTATTACTA
Source organism: Sequoia sempervirens (assembly GCA_007258455.2). Taxonomy (NCBI): domain Eukaryota; kingdom Viridiplantae; phylum Streptophyta; class Pinopsida; order Cupressales; family Cupressaceae; genus Sequoia; species Sequoia sempervirens. The sequence continues at coordinate 12,298 of VDFB02097787.1, forward strand.
ATTTTGTTGAAATTGTTAGGCCTATTTCTAAAATGCTGAAGAAAGGAGAAAAGCTAGCATGGAAAAAAGAGCCTACCAAATATTTCCAAGACATAAAGGATGCCATCAAAGAAGCGCCTTCCTCAAATCCCCTGATTATTCAAAGCCATTCCAGCTATTCACCTTTGCTTCATTTCATATAGTGGTAGGGGTGTTGTTGTAGAAGAATGATGAAGGTTTTGAGTAGCCTATTGCATTCTCCAACAAGTCTTTGCAGGATGTCGAGCTCAAATATGATGTGACAAAAAAAAAGCATATTCCCTGGTAAAGGCTATAAATTTTTTTAGACCATATATGACTTGAGCGACTGTTGTAGCATATGTTCCAAGTGAAACAACCAAGGATATTTTTACTCAACATGAAACCATAGGTCGGAGGTGTAGGTGGATCAATAGGATCCAAGAGTTCAATATTGACATCCATATTACAAAGATGGTGAGAGGTTAGGGTTTGGCTAAGTTGATGGTCGAGACCAATTTGGAAGCTAATAAGATCAATCAAGTTGAACATGAGAATGTTGCACCTATATGCGACATGCAGACTTGTGAATGATACAAAAGAATTGTAGAGTACCCGTAGACTATGCAATGCCCTGAAGGCATGCCCAACAATGAAAGGAGAACTCTCAAGTTGTAGGCTATCAAATATATTATCATTGATGGTGAACTCTAGTGGAGAAGCCCAAAGGGTGTGTTACTTAGATGTGTAGATGGAGATCAAGCAGAAGGCCTTTTGATTTTAATGCATAAGGGAGCATGTGGAGGTCACTACATGGGAAAAACAACTGCTCACAAAGTATTGAGAGCAGGCTTCTGGTGGCCAAGTGTGTTCAAAGATGCTCATAGGTTTGTTAAAAAATGTGATGCTTACCAAAGATTCACTGGTAAGTTAAATTTTTTTGGTAACCTTCCTCTTAGACTAGTTTTGGTTCAAGCCCCTTTTCAACAATGGGGCATTGATTTTATAGGAGATATGTCAGAAAAGTGAAGTGGGGGTCATTCCTAGATCCTTGTTGCAACAACTTACTTTACAAAGTGGGTAGAAGCTATTCCTACTAGAAAGGCAACAAGTAAAGTGGTAATTGATTTCTTAATGAATAATATATTGAGTAGATTTAGAGTCCTAGAAAGAATTATTTCTGACAATTCCATGTGCTTTAGATCTGAAGAGTTTACTGACTTTTTCAATAAACATGGCATATTTATTTCTTATTCATCTCCTTATCACCCACAAGGAAATGGATAGGAAAAATCCAGTAACAAGAGTTTGATGAAGATCATCAAACAAATGATTGAGAAGAACAAGAAGGCATGGGATTCAAAACTGCAACTTGCATTGTGGGACAATAGAACTACAGTTAAAAGGTTCATTGGGAAATCACCATTTAACTTGGTATATGGTGTGGAAGAAAAGATACCTCATAAAATTTGATAAAGATGTACAAATTTGTTCAAGAATACAATGATGACATCTGTGATGAGATGAAATACAGGATGGGAGAGTTGATTGATCTTGACGAAACTAGAAGAGAAG
>VDFB02097788.1:0-37347 GCA_007258455.2 Sequoia sempervirens
GATCACACTCCGTGATCCATCATCAGGATGAAAGATGTATCATGGAGTGTGATCCGAAACGTTGATGCAAAAAACTCTCACACAATCTAATCCAAAAATGTGTACAAAATTAAATAGAAAATGTTTATAATTCTATCTAAATTTCAATGAATTTAGAATTGGGGGGAATTAAAAAGAAAAGTGAATATATATTTTTCTTAAAATTCTATATAATTGTACAATAAATTTTGTTTATAATCTAGGTTCATCTAAAAACTTTATGAGAGGTGTGCCATCATGTTATCAAATCCTTAAAAAAATATTCATACCTTGTTTACAAATTTTGAGATATAATTAAATTAGTGACTATCTATCCATTCTAAAATTATTAACTTGCAATTCTTTATCAACGATTTATAGAAAGCTAAACAAATATAAAACATGATAGAATTAGTGGGAGACTAAGAAAGGACATATAGAACTAAATGTCCTTGTCCAGACTATAATTTACATTTTATGAGTGGTTAGAGTTAATAGATTTTGTTGTTAAATGAATTATTTAATTAGATTGATTAGGATATAAATTTCTTAATGTTACATTTGATTCCAATTTTATTTGGTGTTGCATTGTCTCCTTAGTAAGCTAAAAACCTAAATAGTTTTAAGATGGACTTGTGAGTAAGAAAATAATGAGAATTCCAACCCAATCTTCTCAACACCTAATTATATTATTATTAATGAAACTATGAGTAAATTTATTATCATTTGAGTACCTAGATTAGATTCCAAGGTAAGACAAGTTGGGTGTCATAATTTTGGATGAATACATCTAAAACAATAAAAAATGGGTTTATGCGGGTTATGAAAGGGGTTTAACCAAAATGATAATAGATAGACCTATTGTCCTTTATTTCATTAGGAAATGAGATCCCCACAAAGAATTGACTAACAACCCTTAGGTGAATCAAGTCAATGTGAGAATCTTTAAATTTCCTTATGCTTTGAGGATGGGGGTCAAGCTCAAACAACACGTTTGGGAGAAAAAATAAAAATGGAAAATCAACCTAATTATGCCAATTCAAACTTGAAAGAACAATATAAAGCTCAATATTAGAAAAAAACAAAAAACTTACAATAGACCGAGAAGGGAAAAATGATGTTTACCAGTCACCAAAAGTCACTTTCTGGAAGCTGTCTGGGACTCATTCGCCCATGGGAAATGGGTCTTTTGTCAGGGTTTTTCAGCAACTTTCGGGAGCCTCTGATACTGATATGTAGCTTCTAGTCAGAAAGTCAGAAATCAGATCTATAGGTGAGATTCTGTGATTTGACAACAACTTTGACAACTTTGACAACTTTTCCAATCTTGCACTTCAAGAGGTCTTCAATTCTTTTTCAACCTAAATCTGCAACACAGATAAGAGGGAAAGATTGTTTTTGGTGAATGGGGGTTTTCCTTGGTCAAACCCCGTTTTGGTAATCAAACCTTGAATTGAAATAATAAAAATGTGAAAGGAAGGAATGATGAATGAACAATTCCATGTTACCACTCAACAAACCCTTGGATAAATTTTTGAATATGGATCTAAAAATTGCATGGAATGGATTCAATGGATGTGCATCTTGATACATGAATAATACTTTGAATGCTTGAACTTGATCTTGAAACCTACATCACAATGTTAGCTCCAAAAACATGCATGATGGAAGAAGACTTTGACATGATGAGTGGATCTTGAATGCTACAACAAATCATTGATATATCTACTCTTGAATGCTCTTGATCATCAAATTTTCTCTTGTGAAATTGCTCTTGAAATCTCATAAAATTTCTCTTGTAAATCTAGGTGAAACTTAGAAAATAACCTTGTATTTATAGGTATGTATCCTTAATTTTGTAAAACTCAAATATCACAAGCCGAAATTGAAATATGGATTCGGGGACCTTAAAATACCACCAAAACCATATTTTAAGTTTAGGTTCAAAGGTCTAGGGAGGATCCATTTTCCCATGGGAAAATGGGTCGCATGTTCCTATTCCTGGAACACACATTGCTCAAGGTAAAGTGTTATGTTTTGGCATTAATTATTGTTGGGTTTCCCCTCCAAAAAATGTAATTTATTAGGCTTGTAAATAAATAATAAGGCTTATTAAGGAATAATTAAGTCCATTTTAATTAAGAGGGCCTAAACAAGTGTGAAAATGTAAAGGGATACATTTTTCAACACTAAATTAAGGCATTATTAAGTCCATTTTAATTAAGAGGGCCCAAAAAAGTGTGAAAATGTAAAGGGATACATTTTTATACACTACAACATCCCACCATTAGCTTCTCTATGTTGGTATAAATAGGTGTTTTACCTATCTAGGTCCTATTTACATGTTAAGTCCACTTAGGTCCTAGGAAGGAATCTTTCTAGTTAAGCATTAGTTGTCACTTATTTTATCTAGTTTACTTTTATATAATGCTTTTGTCCTAGGTAATTTAATGTTAGATCATGTCATTTAATGTTGGTACATCATCACAACTTGCCTATATAAGCAAGGCATCATATGTACATTGTAATGCCAATATTCAATTTGACAGTCTTGCATCCATGATCATAACATGATATTTCTACCATTTCTTTCTTGTGGAAGTTATTATTGTCTTAAAAATGATCCTAGGGTGTTGAGGAGTTCACCATAAACTCCTACATGGTATCAGAGCTTTAGTGTTGCATACATCTTCTTAGATATGAGGGACTTATTTTGGCATGAAATTTCTGTTGGGTGTAATTGGAGGTTTTGAGGACCTCATGATTGAATCTAGGATGTAAAATAAAGTAAGGTTTGGCTTTAGTTTCATCAATTTTCATCATATTTTGATTGAACTACAAAGGTTTGAAGAAGGGTTTTAGTTGCCAGCTTTGGGGGGTGGTTGATTTTTTGGAGTGCTCGGGTGAAAATTGACCTTGCTATTGCATCTAGAAGGCCCAATAACTTAAGGATCGACTACCCAATCAATTATTTTTTGATATTTTTGATCAAGGCATCATGTAAAACTTTTTAGGTCATACGATTATACAAATCCATACTTGACTGTACGATCATACAATATAGATCATATGGTGTTCGGTGGTGGATCACTACATAGTTGACTACACCAAGCAAAATATTCTATTTTTGTGTAATTGTGGTGTCCTCTACATACTTCATCTTGAAGTCATCATTGTCAGCAATACTGTTCGTCACCTGTACGTGGTACAAAATATTTATTAATTCAGTAGGTTTTTATAATAAAAATTAATTTTTTTAATCGGATGATAATTTATTTGTTATCACCTACTAGCCCAAGGTTTTATGGGGTGTTGGGTTGTAGTTGCATGACCTCGGGGGGCCATTCCCCGAGTGGCGTGGCTTAGGCCCACCACCCCCCTCAGCACCTACTCACCACTCGCTCACTGCTCCATTGGCAACGGGGTGGCATATTTATTTAAAACCTTTTTATATGCATAGGGTCATATGGAGAAACTACCGGCCAATGATTTTTAGCCCCCAAGGGCTTATTTTTGTCCCTCAAAGCCTAAATAGAACTTTTTCTTCAAATTACTATAACTTGCAATCTAGGAGGCAAAAATTTTCAAACGAGATATCATAAAAAATTTGGCTTCGCCAATTTTGTAGTGGTGTAGGTTATTTTTCACATTTTTTTATTTTAAAGAATTTGTTATTGGTTGAATTTAGATCTTCATTTTTGGCTCCCGAGCTCATAAGGTTTTGCTACAATCTCTGATTTTCACAATTCTTGTTGTGTTGGAAAGGTATTGAAGAGATCTATCATGCCATCCATGCATTTTTTCTTGTGTATGTCCCAAGTAAATTATTATTTTAATTTTTCCCCAATGGGTGTTTTGGAGATTACTTGGATATCTTGACAATTGGGAGGGTGTAATTTTGATCTTTGCACTTTTATTTTAGTATTAGAATGATCTTCTATATCCTATTTCTTCATTTAGATTCCAATTGTGCCATATCAAGAGTGTTCCATTTTTCCTTGGCATTAGGTCTATTGTTGCTTTATCATGATTCTAACTTGAGTCCTTGAGTGACCCTAATATGTTTTCTAGCATTAGAATTATCTTTCCTTTGCTTTCCTAATTAAGGATTCTAGTGTTACTCCACCAGTGTGCTTCCAGTGATTTTTTGTAATAGGTTATTTCATTGAGGGGGGACTGAATGGCCTCTTCTTCATCTCTCTTATGGGGTCTTTTGAACCTCAAATGGGATTTTTTCCTTTATTTTTCATGGAGAGAATTATTGTATCTTATCTCTCTTTTGGGGAGGAGTTTTGTCCCACTAGGTTTTCTCCTTCTCTCCATTTGTGAGAAATTGCAAATTTGTATTTGTACATGTACCTAACATGGCATCGTAGTTGGGACCCATCTTTGTGTCATTTACATCAATACTCCTTAATTTGTACTTAAGTGGGGGTGTTGGTGTAAATAGGTGTTTTACCTATCTAGGTCCTATTTATGTGTTAAGTCCACTTAGGTCAAGTAGGAAGGAATCTTTCTAGTTAAGCATTAGCTGTCACTTATCTTATCTAGTTGGATTTTTAATTCTTGTGTCTTAGGTCATTTAATGTTGGATCATGCCATTTAATGTTGGTACATCATCACACCTTTCTTATATAAGAAAGGAATCATATATACATTGCAATGCCAATATTCAATCTGGCAATCTTGCATACATGATGATAAAATGATATTTTTTCCATTTATTTCTTGTGGAAGTTATTATTGTCTTACAGGTGATCCTAGGGTGTTGATGATTTCACCATAAAATCCTACATGGTATTAGAGCTTTAGTGTTGTATTTAACTTCTTACTAGATTTGAGGGACCTATTTTGGCTTGAAATTTCAATTGGGTGTGATTGGAGGTTTTGAAGACCTCATGATTGGATCTAGGATGTCAAAGAAATTAAGGTTTGCCTTTAGTTTCATCAATTTCATCATGTTTTAACTAAACTACAAAGGTTTGAAGAAGGGTTTCAATTGCCAGCTTTGGGGGGGTAGCTAATTTTTTGGAGTGCTTTGGGTAAAAATCAACCTTGCTATTACATCTAGAAGGCCCAATAACTTAAGGATCGATTGCCAATTCATTGATTTGTGATAATTTTCATTAGGACATCATTCAATTTTTTTTAGGCCATACAACTATATGGATCCATGCTTGGTCGTAAGATCATACAATATAGATCATAAGATTTCCTATGGCGGGTCACTACATAGTCAACTGTACCAGGCGCCATATTCCATTTTTGTTGAAATATTCTCTGTTTGTGTCATTGTGGCATCCTCTACGTACTTCATCTTGAATTTATTGTTGCCTGTGGTATTGTCCGCCATCTGTAAGCGGTATAAAATATTTATTAATTTGGTAGGTTTTTATAATAAAAATTTAACTTTTTAATCAATTGATAATTTATTTGTTATCACCCACTAGTCCAAGGTTTTATGGGGTGTTGGGCTGTAATTGCATGACTCTGGGGGGCCGTGCCATGAGCGATGCGACTTAGGCCTGCCGTCCTCCTTAGCATCCACTCGTTGCTTTGTTAGCAATAAGGTGGTAGATTTATTTAAAACATTTTTATATGCACACGGTCAAATGGAGAAACTACTCACTAGTGATTTTTAGCCCCCAAGGGCTTATTTTTGTCCCCAAGGCCTAAATAGGCCATTTTTTCAAATCACTATAACTTGCAATCTAGGAGGCAAATTTTTTCAAACAAGATATTGTTAAAAATTTGGCTTTGCTAATTTTGTAGTGGTGTAGGTTATTTTTCACATTTTGTTGTTTTCAAGAATTTATTATTGTTTGAATTTAGATCTTCATTTTTGGCTCCCGAGCTCATAAATTTTTACCACAATCTCCAATTTTTCGTGATTCTTGTGATGTTAGAAAGGTATTGAGGAGCTCTATCATGCCAACCATGCAATTTTTCTTACATATATGTCCCAAGTATATTATTATTTTAGTTTTTCTCCTATGGGTGTTCTGGAGATTACTTGGTGTAAGAGAGGGGGACCAACCATGTCAAGGCTCCAAGTCATGGAGAGCCAAGAGCTGCCCTAACTTACCTCACTCTAAAAGGTGTTTTGAGACAACAATAGAGAATGATGAGAACTATAATGTACTTCTATCACTCTGCAGATCCCAAACTTAGGTTTGGGCTAGGTGAGCTAGTTTTTAGAGTTGGTACTGTGTCTTAGACAACTCTCTGTTTGAGGACAACAATGCAGTTCTAGAATGATAACATAGTGTACTGGTGTCTCTCAGGCGTGCTGGCATCCATACAGCCAGAAAATAGTAAACAAAATACAAACTGCTCAAAAACTAACTAACAACTTAGCTAGTTGGTTTCGATAGGAAAAATAGAATAATAAAGTAGGAGAAATAAAGATGAATATGATAAAGTAGGTAGATAAAAGCTAGGGTGATGAAGATAATCTCACAAAAGTGTCTATTCTCTAGCTAGCTTCACATGTACTTTCACCTACACACAAGCAAGAGGGAAAATTGTTGGGATTGTATAGGGGCCTACCTTAGTTAGACCCCCATTTTAGTGTTTCCACCTTCACGGACAACCAAAAAGAAATGAAGTAGAAATATGCAATAAAGGAAAGAAGAGAGAACAAAAGCATTACAAATAGTATTATTCTACTCAACCAAATCACAAAGGAGAGGAGTAAAAATGTCACCACCTCCACCTGAAAGCTCACTAGCCAATGGAGGAGAATATGGACTTGGCAAGGTCACCACAACCACAAATACAATGAAAGGAGGTCTCGCAAGACTCCAAGCCCACACTTTAATGGATTGCTTCACACTTGCTATGTGGAGTTAATGGAGTGTTGCTGCTCCTACAATGGAGTGCTTAAATGCTGCTTGAGAGTGAAGTGAACGCTGGAAAACGCTAAGAGATGGCTTGAGAATGTGAGTAGATATTGTGAAGGGATGGAATGGATGAATTTGAAGGAAGAATGAGGAATAATAAGGCATTTTTGGGTTTTTTGGTCGAAGAGGGGACGTTACAATTCGTCCCCCCAATTGAGAGTGTAACACCTCTGCCAACTTCAGATGTGGGAATCTGTCAGGGATGGTAGCGCACCGTGCATGCATCCCCGACAAATATTCTCTCATCAACACAAAGGATAGACACTAAGTGGAAGGAAGGCAATTGGGTGATGTGGAATTTTCCTTCAGATTTGATTTTCTAAGGTGAGTGTGTGTAAAAGAGGAATTTGCATAATGGGTGTAAATTTTCTCTATACACTTGGATATCTTGAAAATTGGGAGGGTGCAAATTTGATCTTTGAACTTTGTTTTAGTATTAGAATGATTTTCTATATCCTATTGCTTCATTCAAATTCGAGACTTGTGCCATATCAAGAGTGTTCCACTATTCCTTGGCATCAGGGCTATTGTTTCTTTGTCATGATTCTGACCCAAGTCCTTGAGTGACTCTAATATGGTTGTAGCATAGGGAAAATTCATGGATTAGAAATACAAGCATAAATAAAACTAAACCTAAGCTAATAATCAAGAACAATGGAAAACTATAAAAACATGCATAAATGAATGATTTTACCAAACACCCATGTAATTCCATGAATCACCTCCATTACTCTTCTCCATTTCACTGTAGTATGATACTTTCCCTCATATTAAGTATGCAAATATGGACTCATGATAATGATAATAGTGAAACATTGAAGATTCTAAATTTTCTTCCAAACTCATAAGATTTCAGGAGTCATAATGATAGAGGTAAAGCCAATTTATAGAAAATATGATTTTTGAATGACAAGCTCAGATTGAAAGATAAATTGATGATTAAGATTAAAAGATGTGACATGCAATAGGATTAGGGTTAAATTAGTGTATGTGATAAAGCATGAATGGTGGAGATTAAATTAAATAATAATTTAATCATTGGTGGAAACTAGTTGAGACACAAAAGGATAACGATTGAATGTAGAAGATGATATTGATGAAGTGATCAACATAGAAAGACTGTTTGTTAGAGACAATTATATATTATCTCACCAAATAGCTGAATGATCAAATTAGATCTAGACATAAGTGATAAATGACTAATTAGATAACAAAGAGATTATCTAATCATAGAGGAATATGATAAGGATAAATCCTTTTGAATTAAATGATTTCAATTTGACATTCAAGATTTTAGGATTAAATTAAATAAATAAAGATTTACTTAATATTAGAGAGAAAAGGTTAAGGAATAATTAAATAATTAAAGCAATTATTTAATTATAGTTGAAAGTGTCGTAGAAATTAATTAAATAATAGTTTATTTAATTTTAGAAAGAAGATAGAATTAAATAAATAATATTTATTTAATTAATCAAGGCATAGTAAAGGAAATAATGAATTAATTAAATAATTAAAGCTATTTAATTAATAGAGGATATATGACTTTAGAAAATAATTAAATAATTAACATTATTTAATTATGAGAAATGATGATGAACTATGATGAAATTAAGGGTCGCAGGACTAAGCAATTTTTAGTGTCTACATTTTTCCCCTCTTTGATACAATGCTATTTATTGCATTGTGTCAAAGAAAATCAGTCAAAACATGCCCTAGTGATAGTAGGATAGGGTTATGCCGCTTCTGGAGAATTTTACAAATTTTTCAAAAAAATTAAAAATTGTTCTGAAAAGTCAATTTGATAGCCATACAAGCAATGGTGAAGTCAGTTTTGAATTTCAACAAGTTTAAGGTAGCCAAAGTTGTGTTCAAACATGTAAAATGGTGTGTCCAATTATAAAGCCTTAGGTCAAAACCCTATTTTTTGGGGGGTATAAATAGGAAATTGGCATTTCTAGGTTCATTTTGCACTTTTAGACTTTGAAAACTAGAGCTCTGAGTGAAGATGGAGCGAGTTCCCCATTGCAATCACCGTGCCTACAAAGTTCGTACCTTCAGATGACTAGAGGGTGTAGGAGATCCGGTAAGTCTCTTTCAACCCACTTTGTCAATTTTTGTTTTCACGCATTTTAGGTAGGATTTAATTTCAACAGTTAGTTTTGTCTCTCCATGATAGCCACAAATGCTATCATGTTCAATGCATTTGAATGCAAAATGACACAATTGTTATAGACATGCTAGGGCTAGATTAGGATTTTTATTTTTTGTGACACAATTGTTAAAATGTGACACATTCATGGGTTGGTTAACCACATATGCATTTGCGTGACGCATTTGACTATGATTGTGTGCAATCGTAGAGGGATAAGTCACAACTACCTAGAAATGACACATTTGAAGATAGTGTGATGCAATTGTTGAATTGTGACACAAGTGATTTTAAGTGACACAATTGACTGTTGCCCAAGTTGTCCTAGGTTAAGCTTGACTTATTTTAATGACTTGTGTAAAACAGACTGACATAGTGATTGTCATGTTGGTCATAGGTTCCTTTAGATCCGATTTATACTCGAGAGTCATGACTGCCTGAGACTTATTGTTTGCCAGATCAGTTGAATAGTGGCCAGAGGAATAGGTTGTGGTGTCTTGGTTTATATCATGTGGTGTTCATGCCCGTCATTAGGGAAAACAAAGGGTTGTTGACTGCACTGGCCAAACATTGGCATTTAGAGACATGTTCCTTTCATCTGTCTACAGGAGAGGCGACCATCACATCAGAGGATGTCTATAGGATCCTATGTCTACTAATCTGGGGAGAGAGTTTGATATGAGCCTACCCAAGGATATCAGTCGTTGGCTACCTATTATGTAGTTGATGATATAACATAGTTGGGTATTGATAGATATGAGATTAGATGGAAGGCACTGGCTACTCGATATGAGGGATTTGAGTGTGTTCTATGCACTATGATAGCCAGGATAGCAATCCTAGATCATCGAGGACACAAATTTCTAAATGGATGGGGAGAGATGCTTGTTGGTATGTTGGCCGAGGAGACATTGTATGCATGGGGGCCATGTTTATTGGCGATGGTTTATTTTTAGTTACATGACATAGTCTACAAACGAGGACAATCGATGAGCTACGGTGTGACTCTACTGATGGTCTGGGCTTGGGAGCACATTTCAATGTTTCATCCACTAGTTGATTGGCATATGGAGACCACAACACCACACGCATATATGTATGTAGGGGAAGTGACACAAACATATGTGGGCAATATTGGTTTTTGGCATCGGGCGGGTGCATGAAGATGGTCACACTTTTGTGGCCAAATTTTTTTTTGGAAAGAGATAACGCGAGTGCATTATAATGCACTCGCATTATGTTGTTTTAAAAGCAAAAAAAGTTAAAACTATCATTTTCTATTTATTGTTTCTCTTAAGGCCAAAAACCCTCACTTTCACACCACATTCTAGGAGGAAGGATTTCTACAAATTTTATCAACAATGCTTTGGATTTGATTTGGTAAATATGGCACCATGATGACAAAGAGATGCGAGAGGTAAGTATTGTTTGCTATTTGTTTTGAATTTGTTAGTTTGAAATTGATTTTGTTTGTTTTAGGTTAGATTTTTTTTTTAAAATTTTTTTTGTAGGAAATCCCGCAAATCCTCACCGCAAGAGGAGTGCAAATCTCAACAAAAAAATCCTAAACAAAATCCTCAACTTCAACAACAGTGAACTCAACCTCCCCTACCCACCACTCACACCCCTCTTTGCACTCTAAGAAAATCTAAGGAAATTGACAAATAATAGAAAACAACTTGAGGATCTTTATCAGAGGGTTGAGTAATCCAAATGCTTCAAATCCACAAAAAGAATGCCTAGAAAAATTCATTGAAACAAGTATGTTAAAATGTAGATGCAATTACCCAACAAATATCCTGGATGCAAGATAGGAGGCAGAAGCTGTGGCATATTATGCAAATAAACTATCATATAAACAAGTAAAAGATTTTAAAATTACTAAAGGTGATTTGTGCTCTTTATTCACTGACCCTAGAACAAATCAAAATATTAGCCTCAATGCGAAGAGGTTTCTTATTCATTGGTGCCACCACCAAGAGATTAGGAACCATTCTTATGATAGATGGTATTTGGTCTTTGATTACCCACCATGAAATAATTATGAAGTCCCCCAATATTTTCTTAGGAAACTATACAGTGAGTTCGTATTGAACCAAATCCCAAATTATTTTAATATGAGGGAGTTCCAAGGGAGAGGTGGGGGTCACTGTGATAGGGCCCTATGGCATAGCCATCCTCACAAGTAAGAGACGACCTCGCCAGGGCCTTTGGTAGAGCATATCATATTCTTGTTAAGCATGAGAGGCTGATGTAGGGACATTGCAAGCGATCAACACTTTGAGTCGGAGTGTCATCCATCATAGTAGCCCTATTATACAACACTTACCTGTGAGTCTTCTAAGTGGTGGCCTTTCAACCCATGTGTGTCAATTCCTATGGGTGACTTGTTCTATGGACCTTATCGACATATAGAGGCTTACAGGATTTGTATGTCGCCACGCGATGATCCATATATCGCCACGCAGATCCAGATAAGTTGCTACAATGTAGATCCATATGCTACTATGCAGCCTGATCCGTATGCATCTACAGGGATGGAGAGGATGGCTGACATTTTGCATGATGCATATGGCATTAACACTTAGGTAAAATTCAATATGTTCATTGAATTTAATCTCTATTAAATTTTGATTTTGAAATGCATGATTAACTAATTTAGTTTTATTATTTTAATAAAATTGGTAGGTCACAGTTGTCGTAGACCTGGATACAACTACCCTCCACCTACTTATTTCTGGCAAGACACCCATCGTTGGGTATGTAACTAGTAAAAAATTATAAATTTATGCTATTGAAAGTATTGCTTTCTACTTGAATGGTATTTTAATACATGTGATTTTGGATGTTGAACAGGCTAATATTGGTGGTTTCAAGCAAACACCTCCTAGTGCCAGTGGATTCACTCAAATGTACATGAAGGTAATAGAATAAAGAGAACTTAACTAATGAATTCTACTTAATAGATTAATGTAGTTTATATTCATATTGTTGGTTACGTTGCATTACATATCATTCAAACTCAAAGCATTAGTACTTCAAATTCCATAACTAATAACTAGATGTTGATAAATGACAAAATTTCAACTGTACAATATAGTTGTTTACAAAGTCAGCATAAGCAACACGATGAAATTACTTCACATGGAGGCATGTGCTTGCAAAGGTGCACCACCATGACAAACTATGAATGCTTGGAAAAAATCTATGAAACCATAATAGTAAGCAATAACATAGACAAGGCAGTTAGTGATGCAGAGCATCATATCAAAACACTCAATCATCAGGGTACATTTGATGTAGAGCATCCAACAAACACCATCAACATCATTTCTTCAAGGGATTTCAATCCCAAATAGAATCGGGGAGAAGATCAAATATAATTTCATCATAAATCTACTTTTCATTCAACCAAAATCCACTCAAATTCTCTTAGCCATTCCATAGGCCATCATTCATCATTCCACTAATCGGTATTCCAATTGATTCATTCAAAGCAAAAACCATATTAAAGAAAACTTTGACTTAATCAATTAGATTCACATCATTCTCAACCACCATAAAAACAACATAAACTTGATTATTGACACTTGAACAATTCATCCTTTCATTTATTCACCAAGGAAACAAATCAATTAAACCATATCTCACTATTATCAGTCCATTATCAAGCACTGTACTCACCATATTTTGACTGCAACAGTCTATTTATAGGTTACAAACTCCTGCTACGACAAAATCTTGATTATCATCTTGTGGTTAATCACCAATTTGCTCAAAGGGCTTCATAATAGTCACCCATCCAACCATCAAAGTCACCAAACCTATCTTATACACCTTAAACAAATTTAGTAACATCAATCATATCATTAGTTTGATAGTAACCAAGCACTCAATCATATCACAAAAGCTTTGAAAGGATACAAGTCAGAAATGTTGAAGATAGGAGAGATTGCCACCCCAGGAGGTAGCTCTATTTCATAAGCATTTTGGCCAAACTTGTAGATCACCTTGCAAGGTCCTATCTTCTTGATCATGAGTTTGGTATACTTTCCTTTGGAAGTCTCTCCTTCTTCAAGTGCCATCACCAAGTCTCCAACCTTGAATTGGACATTCCTCTTCTTTAAATATGCCTTTTCCTTATACTTCTCAACATTCTTTTGAAGGGTTTCCTTCACTTGTTGATGAATATCCCTGATTGTAACAACAAAGTCCTCACCTTGAGCACTTCTCCTAGCAACTCCTTGTAGATCTCTTAGTTCATAGACCCCTCTAGGGTGCATGCCATAGACTACCTCAAAAGGGCTTCTACCAATGCTCCTATTCATGGAGTCATTATATGCAAATTTAGCCTGAGGTAAAATCAGATCCCAAGCTTGTCCATACTCCTTGGTAAGGCATATTAAGAGGTTTCCCAATGATCTATTCAACACTTCATTTTTTCAATCCATTTGTGGATGGTATGCTGAACTAAAGGATAGATTTTTGCCTTGAGTTTCTTCCACAAGGTCGTCCAAAAGTGACCAATGAATTTAGAATCCCTTTCAGAAACAATGCTTAAAGGCAGTCCATGTATCCTAACAACCTCCTTAAAGAAGAGACCTGCTATATGAGATGCATCATTGGTGCATCTGCAAGGAAGAAAATGTGCCATCTTACTAAATCTATCAACTACCACAAAGATACTATCAAAACCTTTTTGGGTTCTAGGCAACCCCAAGACAAAGTTGATACTTACACACTCCGAAGGCCTATTGGGAATGGGAAGTGGTTGATAGAGTCCTACATTTGATGAAGTTCCCTTTGCCCTTTGACATATTATGTATCCTTCCACATACCTTCTCACATCCACCTGTAACTTTGGCCAATAATAAAATCTCCTAACTTGTTCTAAGGTCTTGTCAAGGCCAAAGTGACCTCCAAGACTCCCACTATGTTTCTCCTTTATGATATTCTCCCTCATTGAGCATTTACACACACACAATTGGATTCCTTTGAAGAGAAAACCATTCTGCAATAACAAGTCAGAGAATTCACCATGAAAATAATTCAAATGCTGCTCACAAACATTGTATACCTCCTTGAAATATGAATCTTCATGATACATATCCTTCAATGCTTCAACCGCCATACTTTGGAGTTGGATCTCTTGCACTACAAGTGACCTTCTGCTGAGAGCATCTCCCACCTTATTTGCTCAGCCCTTCTTATGCTTTATTGTGAAAGTATAGGCTTGCAAAGACTCTACCCACTTCATGTGCCTATGATTGAGTTTGTCCTGTGCATTCAAAGAACTCATGGCATGATTATCAGTATAAACAACAAATTATTTAGGTAACAAGTAGTGCCTCCACTTTTTGAGGGCTTGGACCATAGAATACAATTCCAAATCATAGGAAGAATACTTCCTCTTTGCTTCATTCAACCTCTCACTATAAAATGCAACCCGTTTGCCTTCTTGGCTCAAAATAGCCCCTATTGCTTGAATGCTAGCATCACACTCAATGGTAAAAACTTAATCAAAATCAGGGAGCACAATTATAGGCTATTGTGCTACTCTCATTTTCAGATATTCAAACCATTTATTAGCCTCATTGGTCCAAGAAAACTTACCTTTGTTACCTCCTTTGATGGTGTCCAAGATTGGTGCACAAATTTGGCTAAATTTCTTGATGAACTTTCTATAAAAGCTTGCAAGTCCATGGAATCTTCTCACATCTCCCATGGATTTTGGTGTTGGCCTTGAGTAATAATAGCATGCACCTTTGAAGGATCCATCTTCAAACTTCCCTTGGAGATGACAAAACCAAGGTAGACTAGTTCTTCCTTCATGAATTCACACTTTTCCATGTTGATCAACAACTTCTCCTCTTGTAACCTCCTTAGTACCATGTCAAGGTGCTTCAAATGTTCTTCTTTATACTTGCTAAACACAAGGATTCCATCTAAATAAACTACAACAAACTTTCCAATGAAAGGTCTCAATACCTCATTCATAAGGCGTATAAATGTACTAGGGGCAGTTGATAACCCAAAGGGCATCACCAACCAATCATAGAGCCCTTCATTAGTCTTAAATTTTTTCTTCCATTCATCCCCCTCTCTGATCCTTATCTGATGGTACCCGCTCTTTAGATCAATCTTGGAAAAGTAAGATGCTCTTGATAGACAATCCATGAGGTCCTCCATTATTGGCATCGAGAACCTATATCTGATTGCACGATCCTATTAATGGCTCTTGAATCAGTGTAAAGAATCCAATTCCCATCCTTCGTTGGTGCTAGGATAGTAGGAACAAAACATGGGCTCAAAATCTTCCTCACTAGCCCTTTATCCGTCAACTCTTGCACTTGTCTTGCAATCTCCTCATTTTGAGCAGGTGGACATCATCTTGTATGTAGCCTTATTAGGCAATGCAGCCCCTATAATTAAATCAATATGGTGGCTTATATCCCTAATGGGAGGTAGGGAACTAGGTAATTCATTCACCATTATGTCCTTGTACCTTTCCAACAACTCTTGGACTTCGTTTGGTGCATCTTCCTTCTTCTTTGTGGGAAGATCTGCTTCACTTTTTGGCTTCATAATCAGGAAGAATCCTCTTCCTCCTCCTTCATTCAAGGTCTTCATGAACTCCTTCTCACCCACCATCAAGACACTAGGCCCTTCATGCTTTGCCTTGTCTTCTTCTAGGAGAGGTGAAAGGTTGTGAGTCTTCCCATCCTTCAAAATGGAGTATGTGTTCTTCTCCCCATCATTCTTGGTCTTCCTATCCAAGTGCCAAGGCCTACCAGAAATATATAGCTTAATACTTGTACTCAAAATTTTGTTCATTAGATCTCATACATTATAAGTCATGACATGGATCTTGCTATTGTAACTTTTTGTGATTAAATAATTTGTTGTTTTATTTTCAGATGTTGGTTGTGGGAACACCTCCAAATGTTACAAGGGAAATGGATATCAATATTTCATCTACTATATAGTCCTCCATGGCTCTGATAGAGGAGGTATGAGGCAAATTACTAAATTTCAATTTAAATTTGTTGTTATAGAAATTAATTCTAGTGAAAAATCAAACCATTATTGATTCATAGTTTAATTCCTATTTGGATGGTTTATACAGGGCTTGAGCACGCCTGAGCATCGACATGCAAATATTTCCATCGTGGAGAGTGATCATGAGATGGAAGTAAGTGATTATTTTGTTAAATATATCATTTCATATAATGTAATTTCTATATATTAATGTCTTTACTTCTTATTGTAATAGTTAAGACTTCACCAGGAGCTAAACTATAGGAGGAGCAGCAGGAGCACTCCTCAAGCACAACATAAATGATAGACAAACTTATCGCCATCAGATGGCCAAACAAAGGGAAAATTTTTATTTCCAGAGCATGGAGAGAAATGAATTTTGATTCTAGAGCCCTTTCTTGTATGCCTAGACATGGCAATTTTGTACATATCTAGTATTGGATATATTTGACATTGTATGCCTATATGGCATTCGAGCGTAAGCCTATATGGCTATTTTGTAACTGTATTTTATACTTATATCGACATATATTGATGTATGTGTACATGGCTATTTGGTTAACACAAATATTTTTTATCAATGGTGTCCATATTTGCTCTTTTTGACAATGTCAAAAGCATGGCTACATACAGATTAGGCAAAAGACTTTTCCTTTTAGATTAGCAATGCATGGAAGTTTCAAAAAGTATCCTTGATATTACAAAAAGATATGTGTTTATACCATAGCAAAAAAAATCTTTTGGGGAAAAAATTGACAAACCAAAAGTATAAGATTTTTTGAAAAAATCAGGAAAAAGTCTAGAAAAAATCAGAAAAAAATCAGATTTAAAAAAAAAGGTAAAAAAAAGTAGAACAATTTCTGAGATAAAAACTTAAAAAAAATAATTTAAAGGCATTTCCATAGCATAGAGATATAAAGAGCAAATGAAATAAAGAGTTTAACTAATAAATTGTAAAAAATAGATTTTTGTAGTTTATATTCATATCATTGATTACATTGCATTGCACATATTTCAAACTCAAAGAATTGCTTCACATTGCATAACTAATAACTAGATGCTAATAGATGAAAAAATTGTTGGAGTTAAAATGACACTGAGAGGAAGGGGTGAATCAGTGTTATAACAGATTTGACAAATTTTCACAAATTCAAAAACTATAGCACAAATCTGATCTCAATATACTTCGATTAATGCATTCATGAGTTGAATGTAATCATTCATAAACAGATTTGAGAAAGATAATACCCAAATAGTCAACTGATATAATCAACAATCACAGTAAAGAAAAGGGAACTCAGAAGAACAAAAAGACTCCATATTTTACCTAGTGGAAAATCCTCTTGGGGTATAAAAACCACTCCCTAAATGCCTTCCTGGCTTAATCTTTTAAACAAAAGTTCACAATGCCTTATAGGCTGATTTTTGAGCACCCACTCAAGGAGCACCAACCCCTCGTTTTGAGAAACCAATCTCAAGGAGCACCAACCCCTCAAATTATGTTTTGAACAATAATGATAACACAGAGGATTACTCTATTTTTAGTAAAGCACAAACATATCTATTCTCTCATCTACAAAATACCTTAAGAATCCACAAATTGAATCCCTAAAATATTATATAGAGAAGAGCTCCTTTTACAACATCTCTGCCTTTTGTATACATAGCTTATGCAAAGTTTACAATTCATTTCATACTGCCTAGATATGCTCATAATTACAATAGAAGTACTAGAATAGAAAAGAGTTTTTCTGTATCATTTTATACAATGTTTCTGGTATCAAAGTCTTCAAGAACCTTCAAGGACAAGGAGTAGAGCCATGTAACCTATCTTTTTTGTTTTAGAGTCAGGAAATTAAGTGTCATCAGAAGTAACGATAGAACAAAGTGAACCATTGACTAAAAAGGAATCAATGCTCTATCGAGAAAATCAAGTAATGACCAAAATACTTCTGCTAAAACATAATCAAATGCTTTTAAATCCATTTTGAAATGGTTTTGTTGAGCACCCAAATGCCCAAAATAAAATTTCATTTTCAGAATACCCAGTTAGATAAACTTCATTTCCAGAAAACCCATGATCAAAAATAATAAATTCTGTAATGAGTAAGTTGAATTCAAAACTGTAACCGATAGAACCCCACTATTTCATTTTACCTTAGTTGAGCTTCTAGACAGAAAATTGTACCAAGAATAGCAACCATACCAACCCAGTCAACCTGATATCCGTTATAACCAGCTAGAGAGCAGTAATGAAGACACGGGCTTCATTTATCATGGCAGAATGATGAGTGATCATAGAATAATATAGTGCCATGTTTGACTTTCGCACAACCTCCAAAAAGGGAACGTCAAACCCTAAAAATAATATCGGCAAGAGAAATGATTATTGGTGGAAAGTCATATCGATGATCAAATGTCACACCGAAGTCCCCACGAAGAACTTTCATCATCGCTGAGACAACATAAAGTCGGGAAGACATTACATCAAATGTTCCATGTTTCACTGAATGATCACTTAATTCATTTGGTCGCCGTGACATAAGATTTTTCCTGCCGATGAGACCATCTGTCCCAAGCGGGTCACTGTAGCTTCAAACCATCAGGGAGACATCTTGTAGATCGTTTCATGTCATACCGAAACACCCTGTACACTTTAGATCACCAAGAGAATTCAATTCTCATACCGACAAAGACCCTTTTTTTTTCCATTCACTATCGCTGTATCCAAAATGATCTCGGAAAGACCTTTCATTGAGCATATTACAACTTACCGAAATCTCATGTGTTGTATTTGGAAAGACCCACTTTTCTCACCAAGACCCTATGCCGAGATTACAAATGTTTTGCCGAAGTATTCACATCCCACGCCGGTCGATGAGAAACCCTCAAACTCACTGTGACCTTTCTCTGAAGAACCTAACTCATATCGATGAGTTATTTCGAAGACCGTCCGCAAAAGACTGTTGATGTGACCCTTTCACCTAGTCAAAAAGACCAAGAGTATTCGTAGAGACCACACCAAAGGTACCTTTCCTTTGTTTTCATGTGAGTCACCGTAACTAGTTGCTATCGGGGAGACCTTATGTAGATTTCGTTTAGTCTTACCGATGATATCTTTCCTACTAACGGGGTCGGCGAGACAGTTCATTATCACCGAGACCTTAAGCCAAAGACTACAACACTTGTCGATGTGCATCCTCCCACCACTGATCGGTGAGACACCAACAGACTCGACAAGACCCTGCCATGAACAATAAGACTTATGCCAATGAAAACAACACTGTGAGGTCGACAAGACTTAGTAACCATTATGCCGATAAATGCCCGTAAGTGAAAATTGATCGTAGTGACAAACCTGATGTCTTGCCAAAAGCACTCATAAGGTTTAGAACAAAATGAAATCCAATCTTGCTAAGGAACAAGGTAACAAATAAAAATACTTTTCCAAAGAAGTAATCACCATTCATAATTTAACCTCTCATAGAATCAACTGAGAGAATCAACTGAATCTGAAGAGAAGTTTGACGTCAAGGACAATCACAAATGAGAATCAACAAACTCCCCCTTTGTCCTTGATGGAAAAACACAAAATATTCTCCCCCTTTTTGCCTCAATGACAAAGAAATGAAGAGAGGACTGTGCAATGCCATAAAACACAACTGAGAAGCCAACCACGAATAATAAAGAGTACCAGCTGCAAATAAAGAGTAACAGTGCAACAATCTAGAATGGAGGAGAGCTATAAGTAAATAAGTCAAAGAACTTGCTCCCCCTATCACAAAGCATGGTAAATTAGTGAAGTAACGATTGAGAGATAACTCCCAATTGAAGCCTCAACCTCTCAAACAATTCTTTAGCTAAGGGATTAGTAAAAATATCAGCCACCTGATCTTGTGAACCAACAAACTATAAGCAGACTTCATTAGCCAAAACCTTTTCACGAAGAAAGTGAAACTTGATAGCAATATGTTTAGTGCGAGAGTGCATGAAAAGATTTTTTGAAATATTTATTGCACTAGTGTTATCACAGAGAATGGTAACAGGTTTAGAAACAACAATACCCATATCATAAAGAGTCTGACTCATCCACAATACTTGTGTACAACATGAAGTGGTAGCAATGTATTCAGCTTCAGAAGTGGAAAGAGAAACTGATTCTTGTTTCTTGCTCTACCATGACACTAAACGGTCACCAAGAAAGAAAACAGCACCACTGGTGCTTTTCCTATCATCCAGACAACCAGCCCAACCAACATCAGTATATGCAATCAAAGTGAAATCACTGCTCCTAGGATACCAAAGACCATAGTCAAGAGTGCCTTGAATGTATTTAAAGATCCTCTTAACAATAGTAACATGAGATTCTTTAGGTGATGCTTGAAAACATGCAACTATGCAAACTGCATGCATAAGGTCAGGTCTAGAGGCAGTTAAATATAAAAGACTACCAATCATTGATCTATGTTATGTTTGATTTGAATCAAGAGAATCATCTGTTTTAGTAAGTTTGCATCCTGTAGCCATTGGAGTGCTAACTGGATGACATTCATGCATTTTAAATTTCTTAAGCATCTCTCGAGCATATTTAGTTTGAGAAAGAAATATTCCATTCTCACATTGAGAGATTTGAAGACCCAAAAAGAAGTTTAATTCACCTAACATAGATATTTCAAACTTGGATTCCATTAGTTGTGAGAACTTCTTACTTAAAATAACATTATTGCAGCCGAAGATAGTGCCATCAACGTAAATTTCAACAACCAAAATATCAGAACCTTCAATTTTAACATATAGATTACTGTCTACACCTTCTCTAACAAATCCATTAGAAATTAAATGACTGTCCAGCCTTGAGTACCAAGCTCTAGGAGCTTGTTTTAAGCCATAGAGAGGCTTTTTCAACCTGTAAACATGATTAGGCTTATCTTTGCATATAAATCCTTCAGGCTATTCAACATATACCTCTTCATCTAAAAAGCCATTCAGAAAAGCAGTTTTGACGTCCATTTGATAAACAATAAAGTTTTTGTAAACAGAATAAGCTAAGAATATTCTGATGGACTCTAATCTAGCAAAAGGAGCAAAGGTTTCACCAAAGTCAATACCTTCTTGCTGAGCATAGCCTTTGCAAAAAAATCTTGCTTTATTGCGAATAACATTGCCATTTTCATCAAGTTTATTTCTGTAAATCCATTTACCTCCAATGACATTCTTGTCATCTGGTCTTGGGACTAACTCCCAAGTCTGATTTTTCTCAATTTGATCAATTTCTTCCTACATAGCATTAACCCAACATAAATCTGTGAGAGCTTCATTAAAATTTTTAGGTTCAAACTGAGTAACTAAATAGAAAGCAATTTGTGCCTTTTCATCAGATTCTGCAACCCTTCTTCTAGTTTGAACTCCTGCATTCTTATCCCCAATAATATGATATTTGGGATGATATTTAGCTACAGTCTTCGAAGGAGATTTTGATGCAACCTTCTCAGGACTTGCATTTTCATTTTTAGGGTTTGCTGATTCAGTAATAGGCTTTGCTATTTTAGCTTCTTCTAGGTTGGATTCAATTTCAAGAATATCTTCCTCATTATCATGCAATGTATCAGCATCTAAATGCAAACTTTCATCAAATTTAACATTCACAACTTCAACAATCTTGTTAAGCCTTATGTTAAGACATTTATAAGCTTTGCTGTGAGTTGAATATCCCAAAAAGATACCTTCATTAGACCTTGATTGAAAGCTGCCAAGATTATCATCATCCTTTTTAATAAAACATTTACTTCCAAAAATTTTAAAGTATTTGACAGAAGGAGTTCTTCCATACCATAATTCATACGGAGTGTGTTTAGACTTCACCCTAAGCTACACTCTATTCAAAATGTAAACAGCTGTATGAACAACTTCTTTCCAGTAAATGTCAGACAATTTAGCTTCATCAAGCATGGTTCTAGCCATTTCTTATATAGTTCTATTCTTACGTTCAACAACCCCGTTTTGTTGAGGTGTTTTAGTTGCAGCATACTGTCTTTTAATGTCGTGCTGTTCACAATAATCTATAAATTCTTGAGAGGTGAACTCACCTCCTTTGTTAGATCGCAAACATTTAAGTTTCAAATCTAATTCTTTCTCAACCAATTTATGAAAGATTTTAAACCTTTCAAAAGCTTCTGATTTGTGTTTAAGAAAAGTGACCCAAACCATTCTTGTATAATCATCCACAAATAGCATAAAGTACCTTTCACCATTAATAGACCTAGTTCTGGTTGGTCCACATAAATCAGTATGCACAAGCTGTAAAGGTTTCAAAGAAGAATGTTCTTTTGTTTTAAAACTGATTTTAGTTTGTTTACCACTTAAACATTCTTTGCACATAGAGTTTTCAGGCTTGCCAAGAACTGGTAAACCTCTAACATTCTGATTTTTACTAATTCTAACCAGATTTTCAAAATTTATGTGTCCTAGCCTTTTATGCCATAACCAGCTCTCTTCAATTTGGCCCATTAAACACATACCTTGATTATTGTCATTGCTTGATGTGTCGAGAAGATTGTACACATTTCCTTTTGTCCTCCTTCCAGCTGCAACAACTTTTCCAAGCTTGTTCTTAATCTCACATCCCTGCGAAGTGAAAAGTACATGATAACCACTATCACAGATTTGACTAATGCTTAATAGATTATGCTTGAGACCTTCCACATAGTACACATTGTAGATAGGAGTGTCCTCATTCAAAAGAAGTGAACCCTTACCTTTGATTTGAATACCAGAGTTATCACCAAACTAAACATACCCACCTACATAATCTTCAAGATTTATAAATTTACCTTTGTCACCAGTCATATGGTTTGAACATCCACTGTCTAGGACCCATAAGTCCTTTTTCTTGGAATGAAAAGTAGTCTGAATAAACATAGATTGCTCAGTATTGTTGACAGACTTAGGTTTCCATACCTTTTTAAAATTCTGCTATTTAGATTAAAGATCAGTTCTGCACTACTTGACAGAATGTCCCAAAGTATTACATTTAAAGCATCTAATCTGTCTAACAAAACTATAATGTTGTCTACGACAAAACTTGGGTGTTCTAGAATTCATAAATCTACAAGTGCTCGCCTTATGGCCGAATTTGTTGCAGAAAAAGCAATAACCATAGAAGAAAGAATTAAAGCTGTAAGAGGGTCTATTACCTCTTAAAATCTGACCATGGTTTTTACCAGAACCTGAGAGACTTGAACTTGAGCGTTTGACATCAGAAGAGGGGTTTTGTTTTACATTGTCACTTGAACACTCACCCTTTTCAAAACCAATACCAGTTTTATCATTAAGCATTTTCTGCTTGCTGAGCATCTCATTCAGTTTTAGAGTGCTTTCATATTTTTCATTTTCCTTCCTAAGACAAACAAATTCTTGTTCCAGTTTTTGAATTTCTTGATCTTTGCAGCTAACAGTCTCTCGAAGACAGTCTTCAACTCTTTTGGCTTCTTCAAGCTGAGTTTTCAGAGAGACCACATCTTGATCTGGTTTATGTTCTTGTGTAAGAACTTGTTTTTTGAGTTTTCTGACCTCTTGTAAAGCACATTTTAGTTCACTTTCAAGGTCTACGACACCTTCTTCAATATCAATGGCATTAGAATCATTTTGCTGAGTAATTTCAGCCATGAACAAAGTTTCATCTTCTTCAGCTGATGAATCTTTAGATTCAGTGTCAGATTCATCCTTACTAAACAAACTTTTCTTCTTTTTGAAATTAAAGTTTCTTTTAGGTTTGAAAGCCTTCTTCTTAGGCTATTTTTCAGTTGTCTCGTTGTCACATATTTGATCATCATAGGGACATTTTGCAGCAAAGTGACCTATTTTGCCATAGTTGAAACATTTAAAGGGAAGTTTTCCCTTGTATCCTCCTGAACCCTTCTTGAGTTTTCTAACAAAATTGGATTCTTTAGAATCAGACAACTCTAATTCACTAACTTCGACCTTTTCTTTCTTTTTAGTGTTAAAGGTAGTTTCTTTTCCAGTTGAGGTGTTTTTCCTAGTTCTAATTTCATAGGCAGTAAGTATTCCTTGCAGGCTGTCTAAGGTAAGTTGATCAAAGTGTTTCTTTTCTTCTAGGGCTGAAACCTTAGATTCAAATTTTGATGGTAAGGTTCTAATGACCTTTGTGACCACATCAAATTCATTAACCTCTTGACCTAAACCTTTCATGGCATTGACAACTTCATCAACTCTTAGGAAATATTCAGCCACTTTTTCATCATCTTTCATTTTCATCTCCTCAAACTAATGCTTGAGTGTAATGATTTTTGACAGTTTGAATTTCTCATTCCCTTGATATATAGTTTCAAGTTTTTCCTAGATTTCATGAGCAGATTTGCAATGCATGACTTTAATGAACACGTCTTTAGTTAGACCAAACAGGATGGCATGCTTAGCTCTGGCATTTGTTTCATACCTCTTTTTCTCTGCAGGATCAGTGGGAATAGAGGCTGGTAAATTGTATGCATTTAAAACTATGCTCCAAACATCGACATCAAAAGAAATAAGAAAAGCTTCCATTCTAATTTTCTAGAACACATAATATGTTCCATTGAATAATGGAGCTCTGGTTACAGAGGCATCATCTTTAGACTGTGCCATTTAAAAGACTCCAAAACCATAATCAAGCCAAGGTGAATAACACCAATAAGAGGACCCTAAGCTCTGATACAATTTGTTGGAGTTAAAATGACACTGAGAGGGGGGGTGAATCAGTGTTATAACAGATTTGACCAATTTTCACAAATTCAAAAACTATAGCACAGATCATATCTCAATATACTTTGATTAATGCATTCATGAGTTGAATGTAGTCATTCATAAATAGATTTGAGAAAGATAATACCCAAACAGTCAACTGATATAATCAACAATCACAGTAAAGCAAAGGGAACTCAGAAGAACAAAAAGACTCCAAATTTTACCTAGTGGAAAACCCTCCTGGGGTATAAAAACCACTCCCTAAATGCCTTCCTGGCTTAATATTTTAAACAAAAGTTCACAATGCCTTATAGGTTGATTTTTGAGCACCCACTCAAGGAGCACCAACCCCTCGTTTTGAGACACCAATCTCAAGGAGCACCAACCCCTCAAATTATGTTTTGAACAATAATGATAACACAGAGGATTACTCTATTTTTAGTAAAGCGCAAACATATCTATTCTCTCGTCTATAGAATACCTTAAGAATCCACAAATTGAATCCCTAAAATATTATATAGAGAAGAGCTCCTTTTACAACATCTCTGCCTTTTGTATACATAGCTTATGCAGAGTTTACAATTCATTTCATACTGCCTAGATACTCTCAGAATTACAATAGAAGTAATAGAACAGAAAAGAGTTTTTCTGTATCATTTTATACAATGTTTCTGGTATCAAAGTCTTCAAGAATCTTCAAGGACAAGGAGTAGAGCCACGTAACCTGTCTTTTTTTTTTTTAGAGTCAGGAAATTAAGTGTCATCAGAAGTAACGACAAAACAAAGTGAACCATTGACTAAAAAGGAATCAATGCTCTGTCGAGCAAATCAAGTAATGACTAAAATGCTTCTGCTAAAACATAATCAAATGATTTTAAATCCATTTTGAAATGGTTTTGTTGAGCACCCAAATGCCCAAAATAAAATTTCATTTTCAGAATACCCAGTCAGATAAACTTCATTTCCAGAAAACCCATGATTAAAAATAATAAATTCTGCAATGAGTAAGTTGAATTCAAAACTATAATCGATAGAACCCCACTATTTCATTTTACCTTAGTTGAGCTTCCAGACATAAAATTATACCAAGAATAGCAACCATACCAACCTAGTCAACCTGATAGCCGTTATAACTAGCTAGAGAGCAGCAATGAAGACACAAGCTTCATTTATCATGGAGGAATGATGAGTGATCATAGAATAATATAGTGCGATGTTTGACTTTCGCACAACATCCAAAAAGGGCATGTCAAACCCTAAAAAATCATATCAGCAAGAGAAATGATTATCGGTGGAAAGTCATATCGATAATCAAATGTCACACCGAAGTCCCCATGAAGAACTTTCATCATCGTTGAGACAACATAAAGTCAGGAAGACGTTACATCAAATGTTCCATGTTTCACCGAACGATCACTTAATTCATTTGGTCGCCATGACATAAGATTTTTCCTGCCGATGAGACCATCTGTCCCAAGTGGGTCACTGTAGCTTCAAACCATCGGGGAGACATCTTGTAGATCATTTCATGTCATACCGAAACACCCCGTACACTTTAGATCACCAAGAGAATTCAATTCTCATACTGACAGAGACCCTTTTGTTTTCCATTCACTATTGCTGTATCCAAAATGATCTCGGAAAGACCTTTCATCGAGCATATTACAACTTACCGACATCTCATGTGTTGTATTCGGCGAGACCCAATTTTCTCGCCAAGACCCTATGCCGAGATTACAAATGTTTTGCCGAAGTATTCACATCCCGCACCAGTCGATGAGACACCCTCAAACTCGTTGTGACCTTTCTCTGAAGAACCTAACTCATATCGATGAGTTATTTCGAAGACCGTCTGCAAAAGACTATTGATGTGACCCTTTCACCCAGTCGGCAAGACCAAGAGCATTCACAGAGACCACACCGAAGATACCTTTCATTCATTTTCATGTGAGTCACCATAACAAGTTGCTATCGGGGAGGCCTTATGTAGATTTCGTTTAGTCTTACCGATGATATCTTTCCTACTGATGGGGTCGGCAAGACACTTCATTATCGCCGAGACCTTAAGCCAAAGACTACAACACTTGCCGATGTGCATCCTCCCACCACTGGTCGGTGAGACACCAACAGACTCGGCAAGACCCTACCAGGAACAATAAGACTTACGTCGATGAAAACAACACTATGAGGTTGACAAGACTTAGTAACCGTTATGCCAATAAATGCCTGTAAGTGAAAACTGATCGCAGTGACAAACCTGATGTCTTTCCAAAAGCACTCATAAGGATTAGAACAAAATGAAATCCAATCTTGCCAAGGACCAAGGTAACAAATAAAAATACTTTGCCAAAGAAGTAATCACCATTCAAAATTTAACTTGTCATAGAATCAACTGAGAGAATCAACTGAATTTGAAGAGAAGTTTGACATCAAGGACAATCACAAATGAGAATCAATAAAAAATTCAATTACAATATATAGTTTTTACAAAGTCAACCTAAGTAGTTATGAAATTACTTCACATTTCATAACTAATAACTAGGAACAACTCCCAATTGCATTTGCTTGTCATGGCATTCTATGAGACCACATTTCTTTGAGGAATTTTTCCAAACAATTCAATGCCTTGTCTATACTACCACATGTTTGATACATGTCTACCAAAGCATTTTGTCAAATAGTTCACTGCCTTGTTGCTATGGCTAAAAGCCTAAAATAAGTGCTTTCGAACAAGCTATGGATGCTTTGAAAAAATCTATCAAAGCATAATGATAAGCAATATCATAGACAAGGTAGTGAACTCTTTGAAAAATGCTCAAAGTAGGGTCTCATGGTGATTGAATTTGATGAAAATGGGAAATGCTTTTTGATTGTCGTAGATTCCATCACCATGAACCACCATTTCTTTGAGCGACCTAAAGAGTTCACTGCCTTGTCTATGCTAACACATTTTTCATACATGTCTATCAAAGCATTTTATCAAACAGTTCATTGCCTTGTTGCTATGGCTAAAAGCCTAAAACAAGTGATTTCAAACAAGCTATGGATTGTCATGGCATTCCATCACCATGAGACCACATTTCTTTGAGGCATTTTTTCAAATAGTTCTCTGCCTTGTCTATGCTACCACATTTTTCATACATGTTTACCAAAGAATTTTATCAAACAGTTCACCTCCTTGCTGCTATGGCTAAAAGCCTAAAATAGGTGCTTCAAAATAAGCTATTGATGCTTGGAGAAAATCTATCAAAACATAATTTAATAAGCAATAGCATAGACAAGGCAACGAACTATTAGAATAAAAGCCTCAAAGAAATGTGGTCTCAATGGTGGTGGCATGCCATGACAATCCATAGCAATTTTCTTGTCATGGCATTCATCATGGCATTCCATCACCATGAGACCACATTTCTTTGAGGCATTTTTTCAAACAGTTCTCTACTTTGTCTATGCTACCACATTTTTCATATGTGTTTACCAAAGCATTTTATGAAACAATTCACCTCCTTGCTCCTATGGCTAAAAGCCTAAAATAGGTGCTTCCAAACAAGCTATGGATGCTTGGAAAAAATATATCAAAGCATAATTTAATAAGCAATAGCATAGACAAGGCAAGGAACTGTTTGAATAAAAGCCTCAAATAAATGTGGTCTCAATAGTGGTGGAATGCCATGAAAATCCATAGCAATTTGCTTGTCATGGAATTTGTCATGGCATTCCATCACCATGAGACCACATTTCTTTGAGGCATTTTTTCAAATAGTTCAATGCCTTGTCTATGCTACCACATTTTTCATACATGTTTACCAAAGCATTTTATCAAATAGTTCACCTCCTTGCTACTATGGCTAAAATCCTAAAATAGGTGCTTCCAAACAAGCTATGGATGCTTGGAAAAAATCTATCAAAGCATAATTTAATAAGCAATAGCATAGACAAGGCCTAGTGAAATATTTGAATAAAAGCCTCAAAGAAATGTTGTCTCAATGGTGGTGGAAAGCCATGACAATCCATAGCAATTTTCTTGTCATGGCATTCCTTCTCCATGAGACCATATTTCTTTGAGGCATTTTTTCAAATAGTTCATTGCCTTGTCTATGCTACCACATTTTTCATACGTGTTTACCAAATCATTTTATCAAATAGTTCACCTCCTTGCTCCTATGGCTAAAATCCTAAAATAGGTGCTTCCAAACAAGCTATGGATGCTTGGAAAAAATCTATCAAAGCATAATTTAATAAGCAATAGCATAGACAAGGCAGTAAACTGTTTGAATAAAAGCCTCAAATAAATGTGGTCTCAATGGTGGTGGAATGCCATGACAATCCATAGCAATTTTCTTGTCATGGCATTCGTCATGGCATTCCATCACCATGAGACCACATTTCTTTGAGGCATTTTACCAAGCGGAGTTCAGCGCCTTGTCTATGCTACCCATTTTCATACATGTCTACC
Organism: Sequoia sempervirens; assembly: GCA_007258455.2. Classification (NCBI taxonomy): domain Eukaryota; kingdom Viridiplantae; phylum Streptophyta; class Pinopsida; order Cupressales; family Cupressaceae; genus Sequoia; species Sequoia sempervirens. Next base: position 29,306 of record VDFB02097788.1, read on the forward strand.
AATACGTTTTATCAAACAATTCACTACCTTGCTACTATGGCTAAAAGCCTAAAAAAAGTACCTTTGAACAAGCTATGGATGCTTGGAAAAAATCTATCAAAGCATAATAGTAAGCAACAAGCTATGGTCTCATGGTTTTTTTTCATGCGAAAATTAGTGTGATTTTATTCACATTTTTTTGCAGGTTCTAAACACTTCTTTTTTTCCAATTTTGTTGTTTTAAATGAAATTCAAGTTTATGGTGATTTTGTTGTTTATATGATCATATGTGATATTCTAATCCTAATTCATGCTTCTAGGTTGCATAGATATATATTTTGTTTTTACATGTTTTTTGTACCAACAAACCCAAAACGAATTGAACCCCCCTCCAAATTTTTTTGGCCAAACTAGCATGTTTGGGTGAGAAAGAGGACCATTCCTAGTGTGAATATTCCTATTTGAACGTGTTGGAACAGTCCATTTGGTCACACGAGTTGCAAAATGAAATTTGCACCACTTTGCAACTTTCCACTACTTCCATTTGACACTTTTTCCATCAACTGAAATTTGGACACCACGGGAAAACCACTCCGAGATAATGAAAACCGAGAGAGGTTATTGTAGAGGGGCCCAACAAAATCCCATGGGATTAGATGAGAAGTTTCTAAGCATCACGGTGTTCGAGTAACCTCATGCTAAAGTTTTCAGCGATTTTGCCCTATGGACCCTTAAGGGATTGATCCAGTTGAACATAGCTCAGAGTGATTCCACATGTTTGGGTGCAAAAGAGGACCATTCCTAGTGTAAAAATTCCTATTTGGACATGTTGGAATAGTTTGTTTGGTCACACAAGTTGCAGAACAAAAGTTGCACCACTTTGCAACTTTCCACTACTTCCATTTGACACTTTTTTCATCAACTGAAACTTTGACACCATGGGAAAACCACTCCGAGATAATGTAAACTGAGAGAGGTTATTGTATAGGGGATAAACAAGATTCCATAGGATTAGACGAGAAGTTTCTAAGCATCACGGTGTCCTAGTAACCTCATGCTAAAGTTTACAACCATTTTTCCCTTTGGACCCTTAAGGGATCGATTCGGTTGAACGTAGTTCAAAGCGATTCCATGTGTTTGGGTGTGAAAGAGGACCATTCCTAGCATAAAAATTCCTATTCAGATGCGTTGGAATAGTCTATTTGGTCACACAAGTTGCAGAACGAAAATTGCACCACTTTGCAACTTTCCATTGCTTCCATTTGACACTTTTTCCATCAACTGAAAACTGGAGACTACGGGAAAACCACTCTGAGATAATGAAAACTGAGAGAGATTATTGTAGAGGGGCCCAACACAATCCCACAGGATTAGATGGGAAGTTTCTAAGCACCATGGCGTCCGACTAACCTCATGCTGAAGTTTGCAGGCATTTTTCCCTTTGGACCCTTAAGGTATCGATTCGGTTGAACGTAGCTTGGAGTGATTCCGCGTGTTTAGGTGCAAAAGAGGACCATGACTAGCGTAAAAATGCCTATTTATATGCATTGGAATAGTTTTTTTGGTCACACGAGTCGCAAAACAAAAATTGCACCACTTTGCAACTTTCCACTGCTTCCATTTGACACTTTTTCCATTAATTGAAAACTAGAGACTACGGGAAAACCACTCTGAGATAACGAAAACCGAGAGAGGTTATTGTAGAGGGGCCCAAGAAAATCCCATAGGATCATACGGGAATTTTCTAAACATCACGGTGTCTGAGTAACCTCATGTTGAAGTTTACAGGCATTTTTCCCTTTAGACCCTTAAGGGATCGATCCGGTTGAATGTAGCTCGAAGCGATTCCGCCTGTTTGGGTGCGAAAGAGGACCATTCCTAGTTTAAACATGCCTATTACATGATAAATGGTCTGTAAAGCCCTTATTTAACATAAATAACCCTAAAACACTTAAATTACAAGGTTCACCACATGAATCCCTTTATAGATCAACTTCTTTACATCATGACTCAATTGACCTAATACATACAAAAATGGTATTGAATCCTTATTAAATGAAATAGAATGACCTGAAACCATCTAAGAACACCCTAAATGATCAAATGACCAAATAATAGAAACCACAAGGGTTCAAGTGTTGAAAAGATGGAGTTGGTGCTCCTGCTTTCAAAAGTATGATTGCCAACAACATACAACATTCACAAGGCCTTTTTGAAGGCATATCAACCTCCTCAACCAACTACAACCACTTTTCAACTTCTTTTACAAGTGTGACCCTTCAACTTCTAAGTATTTGCAAAATGACAACTTTTGGTTTGACAACATTACATTGTTATGTGCAACTTTTGACATATTGATGTAAATGACTCCATATCTAAACTAGTGACCTTATGATGGCCTCATTACATGATCTTGACCCTTACATTAAGAATTTACATACATTTTCACATTTAGGCCATTCAAGGCTTCATTACACCAAATTGACAACATGCTAACATGACATTGCAACCTCATATCCTACCAACCTAGATTGACTTAAAACACCATTGTGCATATACTTACAAATTAATCCAATGAACCATCCAGGTCTGCTCTACTCTTTATTGTGTCAAGTATTGCCTCATGGTTAGACTCACGGACCTTCCACAAGGTCTTGTTCAAAGGTCTACCCCGATATTTGCTCAAATGAACATTGGATGCCACGACAAGGTTTGAGAAATGAAGAATCTTACGATGCGTGTCAAATTCCTCAAACAATCAATGTTTAACACTCTTATGTGGGTACCTTTTCAGCCACATTCTAGTAGCAACAAATGAGCCTGTAGGGTATTCAATGTTTTCTCCATCTATAATTGGGGATTCCAATTTCATTTTTGCCTCAACACAACGACACAAGTAATAGTCTGTACCCTCTTCATTGTCTTGATTTGCAATAACTGCATAAACATTCCCTGCATTTATATGTGCGACATATCTCTTGAAATTAGTCAACATTATGAATACAGTACAAAGTAAGATAACAATATGGAATTTCAAATACTAAGCAAGTAGATATATTACCTGGTTGAAATAGATCTGATAAATGGTCAAAGTCGACCGATGATTCCATCTGTGTTAGTTCCAATGCCATCGGAGGGTGATACGTGTGAAGTGGGCTAAGATAACTTGTCAACCATTTTTCAACCCACTCCCCTGACTCACAATCATTCTAGGCTTGCATTCTACATGAAGAACAAAATCATGCCATCTTACGTGTATCGATACTCCATGAACCTGCATTTGAGCTAAGGAAAGAGTGCAATTCACTCGATCTTGTTACTGTACAATAATCCTCATATGGTGCAATGTTAGTATCATCCATCAACCAAAAAAGTCTACGAACTGAAGACATACCTTCATTACCTGGACCCATCGAACCATTACACCACTCAACGATTGATCTTGCATCTGTCAACTGTGCAGTCTTTATACTTTAACTCTTCTCATGCTAATGCTCTTTTCACACATGCTCCTACACCATCATGCTCCCCATTTCCATGTCTGGCCTCACAAAAGTTCCACATATGTTGAACACATGTAGTGAGATGCATCCTGCACAACTAGTAGAAAATGCACATGTTCTTGAATTGTGCTACACAATTATCTAACCATATTATATTCCTATCATATGATATGCCCCTCTGAGCCAAATGATTGTAGAACATCTGGAAGCAACCTTGCACGAACTTTGGAGAATGCGTGCGATCATCACTAATATAAAAGTGATACTCCCTCAATACCTTCCTTTCATCCTCTGTACTTTTAGCTACATGTATGAATGCTATGTGCACAAATATCGAAACTTGTGTGGAGTTGTAATACTGTGACTGCACCTCATCGTGGTATGGGGTAGCTGGATTCTCTGCAAAGTCAACCACTGATACTATGCTGCCAAGTGGAAGGTGTCCTTGCATAGCTTGAATTGCATGTCCATCCATCGGGCTCTATGGGTATGCCTTGCATACTCATACACTAGATTCTCACGAAACATGGACATGAACTAATACACTGGAATTTTTTGAATAACCAACTCACACCTTTTGGCTTCAGACTCATCTTTTGTACCATATGCCACTGTTTTATACTTCCCGAACTCTACTAGTTTTTGTCCCACCTCATATGTGCTTTCCATATGTTGACATACTAGCATTAGTTGCAAGCCACCGCAATGCTCGCATGAACCATCCAAGCATGCTGTCCTATAAATATTTGGCCATCCTCTATTTCACATAAAATTTTTGATAAGAACTTTCTTGAAGATTTTGGTGGGGCTTCTATGCCACAATCATGCAAAACATCGTTAGTATGCAAATCTAAACATATAGAGCGATAAACATCATAATGGTTAAGAGATTCAATGTGTAGTTTACAACAACAAGTAGTGCATGTGTGATTTATCTTGACATAAAAGGTTTAATCATTTTTCAAAAATCTTTAGAAATACTAATTTGAGGATAAAATTTTGAAATTTATGAAAAATTGGGTTTACCAAGTCATATCAAAAATGCTTTGGATGTGGCTCCGCGGTTTTGACTTCGATTCTCCTTCTTATGACATCCCTTTGATTCGAGGAGATGGCCTTGTATTATTCTTCAATAATCTTCAATTAGTGTTCTCAATGCTTCAACAACTTTTTTATCTTTGTGTGGCAGTCTCCCCGAGAATGCCCATAATTCATTTGAACCGGTGCCCTCAATTCTTTGCCGCCTTTGAACAGCTTTTGATAAAGTTTTTCTACTAATTCCCATTTGTTCACTTGTCTTTTTAATGAGACGAGATTTCTTTGTTTGATAGCTTACCAAAGTCGATGTAAGGACACGTCAGGTGACATCACTATCCTTTGAGTGTGAAGTCTTACCCACACTCTCATAAGCATCCATTAGATTCTTCACAATAGTTTTTTCACTTGATGCATTCGATGTTCTCAAACCAAGAGTCTTCATGATGTTTTTTTACTTTAAACCCTACATCATTTGAACAAATAGTTGACATCTTCAAGTCTCATTTAGCCTTTGAGAACGCTTTTAAAATCTTATCCCGGCATATCTTCACAGAGTGCATTCTAAGTCTTACCTTCCATGTGCTACAAAATATCCTCATCAATATTAATCAAAAACTTTGGCTTTCTATGCAAAATTCTAGGTGGTGTTCTCTTAGTTACATACATCTCAACATTAGCAATTTCATCAATATTGAATTGAGGTGGGGTAGATTGCGTACCTTCGATCGAGGGTGGAATAGAAGACATACCTTGAGGTTCACATGGGGATGATGGCATACCTTGTTCCTCAACTTTGAGTGATGGTGTACTCTCAACTTCAGATGTGGTGGATGGTGTCCAACCATACTCACTTGTGGTAGATGGTGTCCCTCCATATTCGCTTGTGCTTAATGGTGTCCCTTCGTATTCACTTGCGCTAGAGGGTGTGTCTCCAACTATGATATCTGCATCTCCCCTAGCACAACTCTTTCACATTCATGCCCTTTGTGTTGCCAATTTCTTTTCTCTTTTTGACAGTTGAGGTTCCTCTTCAACTGGCTTGTTTTCATCAATTGTTCCCAATTTATACTTTCCACGATATTCCCTCATCCATTTTTTCTCTTTATCTCTGATGGCTTGGAGCTGATCATCTGTTAGTTTTTTCCTTTTAAAAATTTGTTTCTTCGGCATGACGAATAATTTTACCTGTGTAAAAAGTGCTAAGTTGCCAAATTAACTAATTGAAAGCTTTGGAAGCATAACTCAATGAAAGATTTGGAAGCATACACAAAGAAAGTCAAGGAAAGCTAGTTTGTATAACTGTTTGACAAAATAACTCAATGAAAGCTTTGGAAGCATACACAAAGAAAGTCAATTGTTAAATTTAACAAAATACCTCAAAGAGATGTGGTTTAAAAATTTAATAGGAAAGTGTATCGAATTGTGTGATTTAAAATGTCCATTGACAACGTAAGGTTGTAACATGACAAACTGGTGCAGGAGCACCTAGGTCATGAAATTCCTTCAAAAGGCTAATTTGTTCAATTTTTAATGTTCAAGTAAATATGATGAGTGAAGGTCATTAAATGATGAATTTCAATGTATTTGCACCATGAAATAGGTCACTAGGTGATATTATTGAAAAGTTTCTTTTTATAACAAAAGTTGTCAATTATTGTAAAAATGTAAAATTGCACAAAAGCAGGAAGGTGAAGAGTCTTTTTTGTGGAAGGGCAAGGATGGGTTGATGAAGATGAAGAGGCAGTTATTTCAACTGATTTAGACACCTTTAAAAAGAATTGTAAGCTCGCCAAAGGAAGATCTTGTATCCCAAAAATCCATAAAAATTAATAAAAAAACCTCTGCTCAGTTATTTTGGAAAGCTTTTCTATTCTTGTTTTCAGGTTGCATAGTGATTCAAGCATTCTAAGATTTGATTCTTGTTAGGGAAAGAGACTTCTTTCATTCTTGAAAGTTGTAGGAATTGTAATTCAAATAATCAATCTAATTTGAACTTAGTTTCCTAAGTCTCGGTTTGTGGTTTCCTTAGAATTGTTTTGAGAGTCTAAATAGTGATTCTTAGCCATTCCACCGATGTAGGGTTAGTAGGTTGGTGGAATGGATCATATTTAGTGTCTTTTCAATGTGAAGATGTGTGTGGCAGGGTAAATAGAAATAAGAAGTCAGGTTACTATTGCATGAACAAAATTATGAATTTTCTCATTCAAAAAAATGGTGTTTTCAAGTAGGGTTTGAGGAAACAACATGTAGAGGAGCTTAGAAATGATTTCAAAATAATTTGTAGACATAATGAAGCATGTTTCAATTGTTGGGAAGAGTATAAACTTTTATAAACTTTCATAGTATGTTGAAATAAATATTCTACTCTGTTTTGTGAAATAAGTGTATAAAATTTTATAGTATGTTGAAAAGGATCAAAATAGGCCTGAGAATATGTATTGGGATTGTGTAAATGCTTTATGATAGAAAAGGAATCACCTGATTAGATGGAATGTTGGCCTCCTAGAGATATTTGGCATTGTTTGCTAAAAACAGAGAATATGTAGAAACAATGAAAGGAATGTTGTTAAGTGGTTGGGAGTAGTCTCATTTGTGATGCCACAGTTGTGTCTATGCTTGGTAATGTTTTGAAGATAGATTGTGAAAGATTTGATGATTTGGGAATATGTTTCCAATATATGGAAATGGTTTCTTGAATGCAAAGTAGTCAGAGTGTGTCTATACTGATATATTGGAATAATACAATCAAAACATGATGAAATTGGTATCTTAAAGGTCTGGTGATAGTGTTAAACTAATGCTGCTTGTTGTTGTTACAAAGGGTGTTTAAGTGAACATAGGATGATGGATGTGTTGATTTGAGAAAAGATATCTTAAATGGTTGGGATGATGTTTGATTGCAGGTCTAAGGAACAAAGGTGTTTGATTGTTTTTCCCTTGAAGGGGTAAGTTGAGTTGATGAGTGATTGTTGTATTGTTTATGACAAGAACAAAATTGAAAGTTGATTCTGAAAATGGTTTTCTATATGGAGATGGTGAAGTGGCTACTGATAGCCTTATAACTTGAAATGAAATAAATGGATTTTGGTTGAATGAAAAGTAGTTTTGGATGAATTTGAAAAAGTTTGTATAAATTGATCTTTTACTCTATTGATTTGGGAAGGAAGTTCCCTAAAGAAATGATGTTGTTGAGTGGCTTGGAAATCTGATATTGCATCACAAACAAAAAATTTGATCAACATGGAATAAGCAAAACGACAAAAATGAAAGCAAGCCATAATAGAATGAAAGAAAATGTACAAAGATTTCACATACCTAAAAAAGCAAAGTTTCAAATAGAGGAGTTCTACCCAATTATGCAGCCTTTGCTTCTTCCTTCCTCAAAATCCTCAAAAATTTGACTTCTTCAAAAGCTTGTTCCCCTCCAAATTTCAATTGTATATCAATTATCACTATAATTCAAACTTGAATTGATATTATATGCCTCTCAACATGAAAACTTTGCTATTTCATGCAAAGGTG